>PVJI01009008.1:0-67700 GCA_004026765.1 Micronycteris hirsuta
TTTAGAATGGAAGGGCAGAGAAAGTGCTTCTCAGATAAGGTCAAGTTCAAGGAGTTCATCATCACCCAGCCTTTATTACATGAAATGTTAAAGGGATTTATATAAGGCATGGAGGGATATCAGCAGGGGAGTGGGAGGGGGAGAGAGGAGGAAAAAAGTACAGAGAATAAGTAGCATAAATGGTAGGTAGAAAACAGGCAGGGGGAGGTTAAGAATAGTATAGGAAATGTAGAAGCCAAAGAATTTATGTGTATGACCCATGGACAAAAACTAAAGGGTGGGGAATGGGGAGGTGGGTGGGGTGGAGGGGAATAAAGGGGGGGAAATGGGACAACTATAATAGCATAATCAATAAAATATATTTACAAAATGAAAAAATAAATGTGAAATGTTTACTGATAAATATATATATATATATATATATATATGCAGCATAAGTAAAGAGTGTGAAATAAAGATATGCCAAACTATTTACAGTAGTTATCAGTGAGGGGTGGGATTGTAACTTTCCCTTTGTAATATTTCTATATGACTTACATTTTTAGACAATATGCATGTATTATTTTTATAATTTAAAAAAAGAACCAGATCTTTTCTTACTTATATATAGTTCTATTTTATTCCACTTCAACTGACCACTTGGTCCTGGCGCTCACATTCCATTCCTCCTTTCACTACCAAATGGGCCATTTAATTGCAGAACAGCATCATTTCACACAGATAAATGAGGAGGAAGTGGCAGCTAGAACTGAAACAAATGCCATGAGAAGAATGTATCACAATAGCTGGATTCTCAAATGGGCCAGTACTTCTGTTAAAAGGACATATGTTTGAATGGCTTAACATTTTATAATCCAATTGCATGAGTCTCAATAACACTTGTCAAATGGCCCAGATCCTGTAAAATAGTGAGTACAATCCATGAGCAGTTTTAATGAATGCTGCTTCTGAAAAAAATCTATCATGAGTTTATTTATTCTAAAGAATCAAGAGTTCTTTCCTCTTTGAATGAGGCACCCTTTACTTTCTAGGAAACTAGCACTTATCCTTGCTCTTGATGCTTTGTGAGTTCCTCCACAGGATATTATCCAGGGAAGGAAGAGGCCCATGAGATCAGCTGTGAGCAAATATTCAGTCTGTGTTACAGACTTAATTGTTCTATCTTTTTTTTTCCCCTCAGCCTTGATTGTTTCATCATAGATAATGGCCGTAGTGATGGTGATGGTTGGGGTGGTGGTTGGAGTAACACTTCCAACTTGGAAAATTAACATTTGTTAATTGTCAAAGGGCCAGGGCAAGAGATTGATATGTGTAAAATATTGGTTAATTTACAGCCTATATGTAAATTAAGAGAAAGGAGTGAAATTCTTCTAAGATGTATCTTGGAACTAGGGTGGCTAACTCATTGAGGTTGGCCCTGGACTTCCCCGGTTTTAGCACTGGAATTCCCAAGTCCCAGGAAACCACTCAGTCCTAAGCAAATGGGGACAGATAGCCATCATACTTGCAAGAGAGAGGCTCTACACTGAATCACAGTGAAAGAATAGGTGAACGACAATTCCTTAGAGCAATTATTAATGAGTTATCTATGCTTGAGGAGGGTAAGGTCACTTGTTCACAAAGAATCCTATATCCCATTTCAGGTCCCCACATACCTTACTATCTAGACGGTGCAAGTAGGAACAGATATATTCAATGCTTGCTCCAAATGGGTGGACATGAAGAAATGTGGAGATAATCCCTGTAGAGACAATACCAAGGAGGTTAAACTTAAGCAATGTATTCTTTGAGATGTCACATGATAATGTACAGCAAAAGCTAACTTCTTATGTACAATATACTACGTACTGGACACTATTCTAAGTTTACTCATGAAATCTTTACAAAAACCCTGTCAGGTATTACCATCCCCGTTTCACAGATGAGGAGACATTGAGGCCCAGAAAATTTAAGCCACTTGCCTAAGTTCACACAAGTGGTAAGTAGCAGGGCCCAGACAATTTGAACTCAAACAATTATTCTCAACATTCTGTCTCTCACTATACTACATAACATGTAGAAAAGCTGGCATTTGAGGGAAGGGGGATCTGGGAGGAGGGTGGCAAAGGGGGAAAAGTGGGATAACTGTAATAGCATAAACAATAAAAGATACATAAAAAAGAAAAAAAGAAAAGCGGGCATTTGAGGAGTCACTTCCACCATTTTTGATGGCTAAAGATGATCTGAGTTCTACAATCTACAATGAATTTAGAATTTTATAATGAATTTATATTGTGCTGTTTTTTTACTGTTTAAGTACAGTTGTCTCCATTTTACCCCCCCTACTCCCCCCACCCCAGTCATCCCCACCTCCCACCCTCAATATCCTACCCCCTTTGGCTTTGTCTACGGGTCCTTTATACATGTTCCTTGACAATGCTTTTTAGTTCCTATGCAGTCTTTAAATTGGATTTTAGCCTCTTATGCATTAATAATATCTTCTTGTTATAGTAAAGGTACAAATCATGCACTTTGCCTGATTAACCTCGTGTATCTCATGGGAGAATTTGCTGATTGTATTTGAGTTTTACTCTGTGAGCATCTCCATAAAGAACAGCCAAACATTTTTTTTTCACTTAAGTGTTCACTGGCATTTTGTTGGTGCTCAGAGTCCTGAATCTCTTCAAGTAACAGAGTTCTCATAGCAGTTTACAGTTTCTACTGTAATTATAATTATAATGGTAATTTCTACTCAGCGTAACTATGGAGTGATTGGCAGCTACACATACTGCTTGATTGTTTTGGCCATCAGATTAATTGTTCTAATACTTCTTTTGTTCAAAAGTCAACTGGTAATTTCTTTACATTTTTAAAGACTTTATTTATTTTTAGAGACAGTAAGGGAGGGAGAAACAGAGGGGAGAAACATTGATGTGCGAAAAATATATTGATAGGTTGCCTCTTGCATGCCCCCAACTGAACACCTGGATCAAAACCCAGGCATGTGCCCTGACTGGGAATCAAACTGGTGACCCTTTGGTTTGCAGGCCAACACTCAATCCACTGAGCCACACCAGCCAGGGCTTTCTTTACATTTTTGAATTTACCTTCTTTCATAAGATCTTAGGTACCTTAAATTGATCTAGAATACAGTTTGCTGAAAATTGCCAGGAAATAAAAGCCAAATATGATTTAGTTCATAAATTACAAATTGTCTGTCCCCTTTAGGGACTGACAAAGAATATCACAAGTTTAAATTGTGGCATGCAGTTCAACAGTTCTTTGTTATATGGCAAGGGGGCAGGTTGGGGGATCCAGGAGGAACTGATGGTAGGGATCAAAATCTGTTAAAAATATATGTTATTACTTATAACACTCCTTTATTATTAAATGATGAGGCAAATTGAATTTCTAAACACTGACTCAAGCTAAGAAACTTAAATTCTAAAGAAGACAGTTGGTGTTCAAAGGAATTCTAGATCCTTTGGTCAAGATAAGCTGTCAAATGCCAACAAAGAACTCTATAGGTTTCAAAACACTAAGCAGTTTGTGTGGGTTCATACCCCCCCAAAAATTCAAAAAATACATTTTCCATTCTGTCAGCCCAAGACTACTTTCTTTAGAAAACCAAAACAAAAACCCCTTATCTTAATAGTCTTTGTTTCTAGAATTATCCATTTACAGAAGCCTCCTCCTAACCCCAGCTCTTCTCTGACAGGTCTCCTAGTTGCCAGTTTGTTAAAGAAATTTGAGTTGGAAAATGGAAATAAGTTGTCAATTTTCTTGAAGATTCAATGGCAGATTCCCTTTGTGCATCTTTATTAGCATTATCAAACTGTTAATCTGAGTACAGTATCCATTTCCAAAGAAGGCAGATATATTTTAAAAATACGCAGAAGCTGATAAGTGTGGAGAACTTTTGAGATGGGGTAGGGTTACTGTGTGGCTCAGCTTCCTAGAAGGCAGCTAGAGTTATCTGCTGAGGTCAGCTCCTTTTAAATGACAAAATATTTTGGGATCTCATTCTGCTACTTTTCTCCAGATGGAATATAAAGTCAACAAGCATTCGCTAATAGAGCTGTAAGTACAAATGGTTCACATTTATTGAGATTTTAATATGGGCTAGGCACTGTGTAAAGTGATTTAGATGAAGTATTGTGTTTCATATGCATAGCTGCCCTTTGTTGCAGATGGAAGAACTAAAGTTCAGGGTGGAAGATGGAAATGGTTGGGTCAAGACAAGAAGCCAGTTCTGTGATTCCTGAACCATTTATGCTATTGCCTTTGTAAATGAATTTCTATATAATGACAGCTATTCTAGCATTTATTTCATCAGAGTCCCCTAGTGTCCAACACTTATAGCCAGCCTTCTGAGTCATCTGCCAGTAACCTGGAAAACTTAAGAGAGGCACACAATTCCTGTGGAGGCTCATCTGGAAAAGTTCACTGCCAAACAGTGTCTGCACTATCACTTGAATGGGACTTGGAAAGGCTCAGCTAGCCTTGCATACAAATTTTAAAATCTACAATGTATTTCTCTAGTACACCATTCTTAGCATAGTCCTTAAACTCTCACACTTGATGTGGCAGTGGCCACCAAGTAGCTTGAAGTGGGCTGGGAGTGGCTGTTACCATTTTTATTGAAATCTGTATTTGTTCTTATCCTGTCATCTTCAGGACTCTGGGTCCTTGCAGTGTCATGCTTCATAAATGCTTGGCATATGTCTAGTCATCTTAGGCAAACTCATCCTCCTCTGCACTGCACTCTATATATTGTATGTGTTTGTTAGCTTCCTTACCCACTAGCAATGCTTCACGTTCAGATTTGATAGGACTGCTGTTCGGGGTCTTCTCAAGAGGGTAGTCACTATCCTGGCTCGATGCACACAGTCTAGAAGCACAGTTTTCCTGTGGGAATAATATATGCTTCCTGGGTCAGTCCGCCTTATTTGGTAACAGGCTTGGTTTCAATTACACAACAGGGAACAGTAAAAGCAATACTGTCCAATTTGTCATTGAATGGGAAGAAGGAAAACAGTATAAATTATAAAAGCATCCTAGATAATCCAAAGCTTCTTTATACTATGTATTCATAACACAGAAAAAAAAAACAGACATTCATCTTCACCAGTTTTAATTTCCTACCTTTATCATTCTTGACTCTATACCAGTAATCTGGAGGATCAGACCCAACATTTACTGTTTCCTAGATGTCAGGCACTGTTCTACAGATGAGAAAAGTGAGGTTCAGATAAATTTGGAGAATTTCCTAAAATAACATTGCTAGGAAGTGGTAGAGCCTGGATTTTATTCCAAACCATCCACCATTAAAAAGACCATTCTTTTTTATTTTAGGGTCCACATTCTGCTAAAGGCAAATCCCATTTCTGAATGAAGAATCTACAATTTAGCTAATCCATTTGTAGGTAATCAACTTTTGGTTTCTGAACTAAAAATTAATGTCTGTATTTATTGACTATCAACTCTCTCTGTCTCTTCTCTGATAAGGATATTATCAGTTAGGATATTCCTGACTTTACAGCAAGAAATGGCCACAATCAAAAATATCATTACTTAGTTGCCTTCTATGTTGTTGTAAGTTTTCTCATTTCCTAAGAGATACTCAGGTGAAATCCATGACCTGAGTATCAAATTGAATCAAATTGAAAAATACCTCCAGACCTTTCATGGATCTTTCTCTCTCTCTTTGGATACTAAGAACATATTTTCTGTATTATAAATGTGAAGGAAAAGCCTTTAGAAGAGAAATAAATGAAACCACTGCTTCAGTCTCATTGCTATTGTATAAGAAAATGTTGGGGATATGCTCTTGGCAGGGTGGGGCACATCGTGCCTGACTCAGATGTTTTCTCACTTCTTCCCTTCCACAAGCCCGCGGCAGAGACAGGTTTCTTTTTGTTTTCTTTAAAGATGTCTTCAAAACTTCCAGGATGCTACCCCTGAACAAAATGAACGGTCTATGCTGCCAGACATGTTGTTTTCTGGATTTACAGGCTTCCTGGCTGTAGTCAGAAGGGAAATCTTTCTTGATGACGTACTCAATCCTTGGCCTTTAGAATCCAGTCCAGAAAGTAACTATCATGCCAAGTTTGATTTAGGCCACTGTCTCACTTCTAAACCATGGGCTGTACATCTGCTTCTAACCTCCTTAAAACATTAAATGATCTGGTAAGCCATTTCTTAAGTATGAGAGTTTAACAGATTTGGGGTCATTTAAGTTGTGAAGACATCCTGAGAAGTTTTAGCCATCCCGAATAGAAATGTAGCCTTATTGAAACTTGATTTCAGTTTATTATATAGCTGGCATTTAAAAAATTAGAAGGTATATTGAAAGGATGCTTATCACCTTGAATTTTCTTAGCAGATTGAAAGAGCTAGTTCTTTCTGTAGTAAGGCAGATATAAGTCACACCGCAAAATGCTGACAATAAGTCACACTGTGGTTTACTGTCAAGAAACCCAAAGAAAAACAAAAAAAGATTCCTCCTTGCCGAAACATATTGCTTTCCTTTCAAACTAAAATTACTTTTGCAGTCTAATGTGATGGTACTTTGCTTCCTAACTTAACTGTGTCAGGTTGAAATATTTGGTAACAAATCAGCTTCCCAGAGAAGATAAGTTTATAATGAACTGTCATGACTTTTTCTGAAAGCAGCTTTGCTTAAAGTAACAGAAAAAATATTCTGATTCACATTTTCCTGACTATCAGTTGGATCTCTTTCCTTGTTCTCTTTAGCTGGTATATCATGGTATATTCAGTTTCAGAATGGGAAACATTTAGACTTAGGCACAATATGGCAAGTTTCTTCCATATATGTCATTTGACCTCTTGCTTCTTTAAATGAAATACTTTACGAAGCAGAAAGCTGTTTACACTAAAGCACTAAAAATGTCCTTACACTAAAAATGCCCTTAAGTCAATTTGTGATGTTGATCCTAAAGGGTGATTTTAAGCATAATACCATTAGCATAATCCTATGTCTATTTGTAGTTTTCTGGCTGCACACTCCATTTTATGCAAGAAGTGAAATAGCTAATGTAGCAGCTCTGGGACATTTTAGAAGCTCTCATAGTATGAGGAAAGTCCTGATAAATAGAACAGCCTTGGCACTTTTCAATTAAAATCTTGATAAATGAATTTATCTGGGGTTGTGCTTGTATCTTTAATAGCACCCACAAAACTGGGAATTGAGTTGGTTTTATGGAGTGGAAGAATTAAAAGCACATTGCAAATGGTCTCTAGAAGAAAACACTTTCAATCATTTGTTTCAACTACACCAAGCTTGCCAGTTCTTAATGGCACCCTGGTGGAAGTCACTATGTTGGCACATGCAACCAGTGTGCTTGTATGCAGTGCATCTTTCTGAGCTGAGCACATAAGATAAAGAGCATGAGCTCTGGTGAAACTGTAGCATTGTTGATTTCTGTCTCCTGGTGTAACATTCTGATGTCTTCCTTCTGAGACATTAAAATCAGGTGGTTCTGGACAGTGGGTCTTCCTTTTCAGAGAATAACTTCAGTTGAATTTTCAGGCATAAGAGGAATTAGACCGTTATGATGGAGACACCATCAGTAGACTTTACACATCCTTAAATAGACCAGGCACCCTATTCATGGTTGTGATATAATAATCCATCCAGATGTTAGTAGTCTCTCTTAGAGGTCCTCATTGATGTTTCTTTTTTTTAAGATTTTATTTATTTATTTTTAGAGAGGGGAAGGGAGGGAGAAAGAGAGGGAAAGAAACATCAATGTGTGGTTGCCTCTCAAGTGCCCCCTACTGGGGAGCTGGCCCACAACCCAGGCATGTGCCCTGACCAGGAATTGAAGTGGTGACCCTTTGGTTCTCAGGCCAGTGCTCAATCCACTGAGCAACACCAGCCAGGGCCTCACTGATGTTTCTTATCACTGCAGATTCTCATTAGACCAAGTCCCATCTTGCCTTCCCTGTTGCTATCATCTAGCTTTAGAATATTGTTTGCTTTCCAACGTTTCTCCTCTTTTAGTTTTGGCCATTTCACCTGCAGCCACTCATTATTAAACTAGATGGAGTGTCCACAAAAAATGTTACTATTCTAGTTGGTCTGTGTCTCTTCATTTAACAAAATGTTTAATTAAAGGTATTCTGTGTCACAGGAGTTTTCTATGTTGTTATTTGCTTGACAAGATGAGGTGTACGTTCTGGTTTTCTCCAGGAAGGAAGAATTTTAGGGATGTACTGATATTTTATTCATTGAAAAGTACACTCTCCAGAACCCTTAAAAGTGCAAAGGACTCACACTTAAAAGCAAAGCCCTTGATTCAAGAATTACCATGGAGGTGGGGCTTTTAAATCCCCAATCAGCTAACCATTCCAAACATTTTCCCTTTTGCAGCAACTTCCTGGGCATTTTCATTGTCACTGAAAAGGGGGGAAAAGGGTAAGGGAAAAGGTTCGCTTGGATTCATGTACCTTTTCTTTAAGATTTTCCAACATTTTTTCCACCTGTAACTTGTCATCTTTGATTTTTTCAAGTTCAGCTTCTTTCCTTTTGTATTCCTCTTGGACTTTGAGTAGATGCTAAAAGAAAGACCAAAGACAATCAAGTTTTAAGGAGACACACTTCAATTAAAAGCCTTGGCTAAAATTAGATATTAGGCTGGCCTGCCTCACTTTACCCTAGCATATACAATCATTTCTCCATGCAGAGATATTAAGGGAATATCAAGATACTTTTCACTTGAAGTTATTTTTATTTGGCTCTTCCTTAGTATTTGTTCACATTTTAGAAAGAGTCTGAGAAACTGACTGATCTAATCACTTAACTTTCCTATTCCAGCCAGGGGTAAGGGTAGAGTGCAGTCAATACCATGTGGACAATATCTTGATTTCTGCATAAAACTGAACTTAATGTTGTATAGCATCCTTGCAAATAGCCATTTTACAAGCCAAATTCAATTTCTGTGAGTAAAATAGTAAAGAATCCAAATTTCACAAATGACAGTTCCATAACAGTAGGTAAGAGACTAGATTTATCGCTATTTATGATTCCAACAAATACTATGTGCCAAGCATTGGGCAAAGGGTCAATACCATGCATGATCTCATTTAAGCTTCACAATTATCCGATAATACATAATACTGAGGCTTAGAAAGGTTTAGTGGTTTGCCTAAGGTTATTCAGCAGCACAGCTGGGATTTAGACCTGGATTGCATCAACCCCATAGTCCATGCTTATAACCATCATATTAGACTATACATCTTTTTGGGGTGCTATGGGTGAAATTTTATCATTATTTACAAGGCTATTTTCCAATAAAAAGTAATCAAAATGAGTAAATTAACTTTTCAGAGGGTAGAGACTAAATTGTCTCAATGAGGTCTTTGAAGAGTTGAAATGAAAAAAAATTCAACTTTTAATTACATTTAAATTGCAGAACTGTATTTATATGGAATGGCTTCAAAATCAAGGTAAGAGGGGAAAACAACAAGAAAATGTTTCCATAGTCTTGCTTTTCAGAGACTTGCAAAAGACCATGGGAAGGACTAAAAGACACAGTACAATGTACACTGTCAAAAATTCTTTGAAGTCTAGCTGAGGTTATGCAATTTTTGGTGCAAATATTTCTGATGTAATTTACTTTTTCTAATTAAACTCCATGGTGACAGTGAAAGAAAAGTAAGCATTACTTCACACATTTTGCCAATAGGAAAGGTGAAATAGTAATGTGATATTGCTTGTCACACAGGAAGACAATGGTAGCATTAGTAATGGGAATATGGGGCTCTTAGTGCCAGCAATAAGCTTTGCTCTAGAAAATTCCAAGGCATAAAATTAGAAAAATTATTGCACAATTTAAGTTGTAAGGAAAATGGCCAGTATTCTAGCAAGGCAGAAGAGGATAGTAGTTACTCAGAAGTACTACTCCTTTACTAAATGAGAACAGCTGTTGATATATTTTAAATTCTAGGCTCGCTGTGGGGATGGTTACATGAAACTTTTAGATACTGAACATCCATTACACATCGTTGTTTATGAAATGAGTTAGATGCACTTATTTAGTTTACTTTTTGTATTTGGAAAAATGTTCAGGTAAGCTCACTCACATAAATGACTGTGATAACAAAAGAATATGAAAGCAAATTGGTATATGCCCAAATTACTGATACTTAAAAACCCATAACACCCCTGCTTCTATCCAAATCAAGGGTAGGATTCCTGCCATTCCTTCTAAAAGGCTATATTATTCAGCATTGTATCGACTAGATACTTATTTACCAGAATTTTTTCATATATAAGTACCTGTGGTTCTTCATAAGAACCCTGAGGCTCTGTCCAGATCCCAAAGCAGATTATGTTCAGTGTAGTTTTATTAAGTATTTTTCACTGAATACTCATTCTCTGAACAATGTGATTCATTGCTATCACTGTATTAACAAGATTATTTCATTTCCCACAGCACATAATCTCTTCCTCATCTTTGCCAGATAACAGAACATCAAGAAGAACAAGAGGTTTGCTATTCTGTTTGAGGAGTTGATGCTATTGTTTCAGAAAGCTCAGAAAATCAAAATGCCTTTACCTGTTGCATTCCTTGCAAGGCTTGTTGCAAGAGTTTTAACTGCTGTTCCTTGTTTGGGTCATCTTCTCTGTGGGCTTTGCCTTGTTCTTGCTTAAGCAGTTCTACTTCATTCCGATATGCATCAAGCTGCCAACGGAGGCTATCATTTTCTTCCTTCAGAGCTTCTGCCTGTGATACTAAGGCTAAATAATCAATATAAAGTAGTGAAACCATATATCCAGATTCCCTTGTGCTTCATTTTATTACCAAGAAAACTTGGTGTTTTAGAAGATAGAGGCATAGGCAGAAATGCATTGTTACTCTGCACAACCAAAAGAATGATAACAATCAATTTAAAAACAACAAACAACCAGAACTGCCAGAAAATTATTTGCATGGAAGTCCAACAACCAAGGAGTTAAAGAAACATTCATGCAGACTGCTGGAGGGGCAGAGTCGAGTAGCTAGGGTGGAGAAGACACACCAAAAAGCCAGGCAGTGGACTGTGGGGGCGATCAGACATTTGTGTGCAGATAAGCTGGGAGGGACAATGGGGCAGTGAGACAGACCACAAAACCTAAGGTCTCAGGGCGGGAAACTAAAGACTCAAAACCTCTGGCTGTAAAAATCTGTGGGGGTTACAGCAGTGGGAAAACTCCCAGTCT
The DNA here is from genome assembly GCA_004026765.1 of Micronycteris hirsuta. Taxonomy (NCBI): domain Eukaryota; kingdom Metazoa; phylum Chordata; class Mammalia; order Chiroptera; family Phyllostomidae; genus Micronycteris; species Micronycteris hirsuta. The sequence goes on from PVJI01009008.1 coordinate 11,207, forward strand.
CACAGGAGTCTGTTGGAGGGGCCCGCAGAGGTCCTAGAACATAAACAAAACCACCCACCTGTGAATCAGCACCTGAAAGGGCACACTGCGCTTGTGGGAAGCAAGGGAAGTGATGGAAAGCAGGGTGAGAACCAGGAAGCGGCATTGTTCCTTCTCTGACCCCTCTTCCACAGCAACACAACATAGCAAAGAGGGTTGCTCTGCCCTGGCAAATACCTAAGGCTCCGCCCCTTACAATGAAACAGGTGCCAGGAGACAAAGAAATGTGGCTCAAATGAAAGAACAGATCAAAACTTCAGAAAAAAACTAAGCGACAAGGAGATAGACAATCAGTCTGATGCAGAGTTCAAAACCCTGGTAATCAGGATGCTCACAGAATTGACTAAGCTCAGTCACAAAATGAATGAAGGAATTAAGGCTACCTAAAGTGAAATAAAGCAAAATATACAGGGAATCAATAGTGAAAGGAAGAAAACCAGGACTCAAATCAATGATTTGGAACAAAAGGAAGAAATAAACATCCAACCAGAACAGAATGAAGAAACAAGAATTGAAAAAAATGAGGAGAGGCTTAGGAACCTCCAGGACTTTAAATGTTCCAACATCCGAATCATGGGGGTGTCGGAAGGAGAACAGGAAGAGTAAGATATTGAAAACTTATTTAAACAAGTAACGAAGGAAAACGTCCTCAATTTGGCAACGGAAATAGACTTCCAGGAAGTCCAGGAAGATCAGAGAGTCCCAAAGAAATTGGACCCAAGGAGGACCACATCAAGACACATCATAATTAAATTACCCAAGATTAAAGATAAAGAGAGAATCTTAAAAGCAGCAGGAGGAAAGGAGAGAGTTACCTACAAAGCAGTTCCTATAAGACTATCAGCTGATTTCTCAAAAGAAACCTTACAGGCAAGAAGGTGCAGGAAAGAAATATTCAAAGTCATGAAAGGCAAGGATCTACATCCAAGATTAATGTATCCAGCAAAGCTATCATTTAGAATGGAAGGGCAGATAAAATGCTTCCCAAATGAGGTCAAGTTAAAGGAGTTCATCATCACCAAGCCCTTATTATATGAAATGTTAAAGGGACTTATCTATGAAATAGAAGATCAAAAACTTTGAACAGTAAAATGACAATAAACTCACAACTATCAACAACTGAAAGTAAAAAATGAAAACAAAAACCAAACAAGTAGAACAGAAACAGAATCACAAAAATGGAGATCACATACAAGGTTATCAGTGGGGAGGGGGAGAATGGGGGAGGAAGGTACAGGGAATAAGAAGTATAAATGGTAGGTAGAAAATAGACAGGGGAAGGTTAAGAATAATACTGGAAATGGAGCAGCCAAAGAACTTATATGTATGACTCATGGACATGAAGTAAGTGCGGGGGATTGCTGCAGGGAGGGCATTGCAGGACGGAGGGGAATAAAAGGTAGAAAAAAATGGGACAACTGTAATAGCATAATCAATAAAATATACTTGAAAAAATAAACTGGATCCTTCAGATTAGAAAAGAGAAAAGAAAACTTGGTGTTTTAAACTGACATGTATATGTATGTAAAAAAACCCTAAAGTTTCCACCAAGAAACTACTATAACTGATAAATGAATTCAGTAAAGTAGCGGGATACAAAATTAATAACCAGAAGTCAATTGCATTTTTATATGCCAGTAATGAACTACAAGAAAGGGAAATTAAAAAAAAAAAGCTATCCGATTCACAATTGCTTCAAAAAGAATACAATACCTAGGAATAAAACTAACCAAGAATGTAAAAGACCTGTACTCGGAAAATTATAAGACTGAAGAAAGAAATTGAAGAAGATACAAATAAGTGGAAGCACATACTGTATTCATGGATAGAAAGAATTAACAGCATTAAAATGTCCATACTACCCATAGCAATCTATAGATTCAACGCAATTCCTATCAAGGTACCAATGACATATTTCACAGAACTAGATAAAATGTTTAAAAAATTTATACAAAACCACAAAAGTCCCTGAATAGTAACAGCCATTTTGAGAAAGAAGAAAAAAGTTGGAGGAATCACGCAACCTAATATCAAACTATATTATAAGGCCATAGTAATCAAAACAGCATTGTACTGGAAGAAGAACAGACACATAGATCAATGGAACAGAATAGAGGACCCAGAAATAAACCCACACCTTTATAGTCAATTAATACTCAACAGAGGAAGCAAGCACATACAATGGACTAAAGATAGTTTATTCAATAAATGATGCTGGGAAAACTGGACAGATACATGCAGAAAAATGAAACAAGACCACTTTCTTATACCACACACAAGAATAAATTCAAAATGGACCAAAGACTTAAATGTTAGGTCTGAAACCATCAAAATCATAGAAGAAAACATAGGCAGTAAAATTTTGGACATTGCTTGCAGAAATATTTTATCTGATATATCTCCTCAGGCAAGGGAAACAAAAGAAAAATAAATTGGACTACATCAAAGTTTTTGCACAGCAAAGGAAAACATCAACAAAATAAAAAGACAACCCACAGAATGGGAGATAATATTCGCTGATATGTCTGATAATTTATAAAAAACTAAGACTATACTTTCAGGGATCATTTCTATAGTTCATTATAAAGAACTCATGCAACTCAACACCCAAACCCACAAACAATCCAATTTAAAAATGGGCAAATGACCTGAATAGGCACTTCTCCAAAGAGGATATACAGATGGCCAATAGACTTATGAAAAGATGCTTAATGTCATTAACCATTAGAGAAATGCAAAATAAAACCACAATGAGATACTATCTCACACCTGTCTGAATGGCTATTATCTAGAAATCAACAATCAAGTGCTGGTGAGGACGTGGAGAAAGGGGAACCCTTATGCACTGTTGGTGGGAATGCAGACTGGTGGAGCCACTGTGGGATGCAGTATGAACATACCTCAAAAAATTAAAAATGGAAATGCCTTTTGACCCAGAAATCCTACTTTTGGGAATATATCCAAAGAAACCCTAGACAGTAAGTCAAAAGAACATAACCACCCCTATGTTCATTGCAGCGTTATTTACAATGGCTAAGATATGGAAGCAGCCCAAGTGGCCATCAGTAGATGAGTGGACAAAACAACTATGGGACATTTACATAATGCAACATGACTCAGCTGTAAAAAAGAAGAAAATTTTACTCTTTGTGACAGCATGGATGACATGGATAACATTATTGTAAGTGAAATAAACCAGTCAGAGAAAGACAATTACCATCTGATTTCACTCATATGGGCAATCTTGTAACAAGTGGAACTAACAAGCAAAATAGAGATGGACTGTATATGGAGAACAGATGACAGCTACGGGGGAGGTTAGGGGTTGAAGAGATTGAGCAAAAAGGAAAAAGGATTCATGGACATGGACAACAGTGTGGTGATTGTGGGGGATGTAGGAGGGGGATATAAGGGCGATAAATGGTAATGGAATAAAATACAATAACATGTAAGATAATAAAAAAGGAAAAAAACAAACTGACATGTATAAAAAGCTTCTCAAAGAGAAACTTTAGGTTCTAGCTGGCCATGGCAGTAAGGGATAGACACAAAAGCACACAGGCCCATTTTTGCAAATGAACAGAGGATTTCAACACATGAAAGTCCTCATCATAGTTCATATTCTTCACCCCAAATATAACTAATATATTTCCAGGTAACATCATGTTACTGTTATTTGAATAGCAGCAAATGATATGTGCACTGTAATAAGAAAATACAGAGCTAATTTTCTTGAACTGATGACTGTCCACACAATATTTCTGCTGACAGTTGTTTTAAAAAATGTAGCTTTGACTGGTCCTACAGAAAGAAGGTAAATGTAAAAACGAAGACACAAGACTTCAATTTCTAGTCTAGCTTAGAAGTTGCCACTCCACCCTAACAACATGTAAAAAGCTGAATAAACTGAAAAACCAACAACTTTTCTAAGATCCATCAGAGGAGTGAAGTAATAGGGCAAACTTCTATCCCCATAACTGGAGAGACAGATAGGTGAATACAGAGAACCTTGACTTACCAGACCATAAATGTATGAGAAGAAACCTCCACAGGAACCAGTGCCAAAGTAGGAAAATCTAAACTATAATTGGCAAATTGCTGGAGGCTCAGTATGGACAAGTCTGAGACTTAAAAAGTTAAGGGGGACCCAGTCATAGTGAGGTCCCTACACTTCTGTGAATTTTATCTCCAGGAACTCCATAAGGTCCTCACAGTGAATATCTGAGAAAAATCCCCTTGTACTTCCAGCAGGGGGAAGGGGATAGAAACCATTTTGTACACCAGAAAATTGTGTTCTTAAAAAGGCCTGACTTCAGAAGAAACTATTTACCAGAGTGTAACCTGCTGGGGTTTTACCAGACCTTAAATCACCTGGGGAAAACAAAACATCTAACTCTAGCCCTCTCTAGTCATCCTGTCCTGTCTAAGGTGGGAGAAAAAACTGAAAAACATTTGTAAAGTTTACAGTCCAGAGATACAGGTCACTAAAGGACTGAGCCCTAATCATAGGACTAGAGATTTCTTCCCCTCCCCCACACCTTACAGCTGGGCTACTAAAGTCTCATTTACTTGAGTTCCTTTTACCTAGTGCATTATGTCTAGATCTCAACAACAAAAAACAATTACAAGGCATACTAAAATATAAACACCATTTAAAGAGACAAAAAGGGGGTCAGAACCAGAGTTAGAAACAGCAGGAAAATTGGAATTATCAGACCTTGAATTTAAAATAGCTATGATTAGTATGCTAGGCTTTAATGGAAAAAGTAGATAACATGCAAAAAGACAGTAATGGAAATTCTAAGAAATCTAAGAACAAAAAAACTTTGTAAAATAAATGAAAAATGCTTTTAACATGTTTATTGATAGACTGGACAAGCTGTGGGAAAAATCTGAGCTTGAGAATATGACAATACAAACTGCCTAAACTGAAAAGCAAAGAGAAAAAAAGACTGAAAAAATCCAAACAGAATATCCAAGCACTGTGAGACAACTACAAAAGATGTAGCACCCATGTAATAAAAATATCAAACAGGAAAGAAAGGAACAGAAGCAATATCTGAAGCAATCATGACTTAAAATTTCCCCAAATTAATGTTAGACACCAAACCACAGGCCCAGGAAGGTTAGAGATCGTGAAACAGGATAAATGCCAAAAATGACACCTGAACAGACACATCATCAAAGATATACCAGTGTCAAGTAAGCATCATCATATGTCATTAGGAAATTGCAAATTAAAACAACAATGTGATATCACTACACACCTAAAAGAACTGCCAAAATACAAACATAACACTAAGTGCTTAGGAGGATGTGGAGCAAACAGGAACTCTTCTGCTACTGGGAATGCAAAATGGTGAAGCCACTTTGGAAAACAGTTTGGCAGTTTCTTATAAAATTAAAGATACTCTTACATATATTTCAGTAATCATGCTCTTTGGTATATACTCAAGTGAACTGAAAACTGTATGTCTCCACAAAAACCTGCACATGGATTTTATAGCAGCGTTATTCTCAATTGCCAAAACTTGGAAACAACCACAATGTTCTTTAGCATGTGAATGGATAACTAACAGTGGTCCATCCAGACAATGGACTATTACTCAGTGCTAAAAAGCAATGAGCTACTAAGCCATGAAAAGACCTGAAGGAAACACAAAAGAAAGCAGTTAAAGGGGCTACCATACTGTTCCAACTATATGACATTCTGGAAAAGGCACAACTATTTTTACAGTAAAAAGATCAGTGGTTTCCAGGGGTTAGAGGGGGAGGGAAGGATGCATAGTCAGAGCAAAGAGGATTGTTAGGTCAATGCAACTATTCTGTATGATACCACAGTGGTGGATGCATACATTTGGAACATTTGCCCAAACACATACAATGTACAACTCCAAGAGTGAACTCTAATGCAAACTATGGACTGGGTGATAATGATGTATAGTCATTGATTGTAATGAATGTACCCCTGTGGTAGAGGATGTCAATAGTGGGGGAGGCTGTGTATGGGGGGATGGGGTATTTGGGAACTCTGTACTTCCTGATCAATTTTATTGTGAATCTAAAACTGCTCTAAAATTTAAAGTTTTAAATAGACTATAGATAGTTAAAATAAATATCTAAGACACGTGGGGAGGCCTAGATTAAATTGAATAATTTATGGTTCTGAAACATTTTTGAAGATTAAAAATCATAAGAGATATTTCAAACATGTTTAATTAGAGGATTTGCTTTTGCTCAACAAACATTTATTGAGTACCCTTCATGTTACAAGCTTATGACTATGATAAAAAAATGAGATTCCACTAGTCTCTATTGTTTACACTCTAAATTAATGGAAACATTTGTAGTTTATTCCTTTTAGATTCTTAACAGAGCATAAGGCCCAGAAAAGAGACATTATCAAAATGGATTAAAATTACAAATCTGTATATTAAATGTATAAGAATGTTAAAAGGCAATCTGACAAAGTTGGGCATTTTGTCAGCTACCTATGGGGAGGGACTTTGGGTAGAAAAAAGTAAAAGAAAGTATGTAATAGAAATCAAATCTGCTATGAACATTGGGGTACATAGGTTCTTTTGGACTGATGTTTCAGGGCTGTTAGGGTATAATCCCAGAAGTGGAATTACTGGGTCAAAAGCCAGTTCCATTTTTAGTTTTCTGAGGAAATTCTGTACTGTTTTCCACAGTGGCTGCACTTATCTGCATTCCCACCAACAGTACATCAGGGTTCCCTTTTCTCCACGTCCTCACCAGCACTTGTTTGTTGATTTGTTTATGATGGCTGTTCTCACCAGTGTGAAGTGGTATCTCATTGTGGAATCTCACCTATATGTGGAACTTAACAGATTTTTCTGGTAGTGTTGAGACATGTTCTCAGTGTCCACATTTGTTTTCTGTGCATGACCCCACAATTATCCTAATATGGCTGTTTTAATCTTTACATTTTTCTTTTTTTTTAAAGATTTTATTTATTTATTTTTAGAGAGAGGGGAAGGGAGGGAGGCAGAGAGGGAGAGAAACAGCAATGTATGGTTGCCTCTCACATGGCCCTCACTGGGGACCCGGCCCGCAACCCAGGCATGTGCCCTGACAGGGAATCGAACCGGGACTGTCTGGTTCCCAGCCCGCGCTCAATCCACTGAGCTACACCAGCCAGGCTAATCCTTACATTTTTCTTTAAAAAATTGCAAAAGACCTTTGGCATGACACATTCAATTTACATTTTGTTTTAATTTTTGCTGTAATCACACAGATTTTGTGTCTTTGAAGAAAAGGCTGTTACACAGAGACTTGGACTCAAGTTCTGAAAACAGCCCAAGTGCTCATTAGTAGATGAGTGAATAAAAAAGCTGTGGTACATTTATGAAATGGAATACTAAACAGCCATAAAAAGAAGAAACTCTTATCTTTTGTGACAGCATGGATAGACCTGGAGAACATTATGCTAAGCAAAATAAGCCAGTCAGAGAAGGAGACAAGTACCATATGAACTCACTTATATGTGGAATTTAATGAATAAAGTAAACTGACTAACAAAATACAACCAGAGGCGTGGATACATGGACTGCACTGATAGATCATAGAGGGGAGAGGGGATGCTGGAGTGGAAGCGGAAGAGAGTAGCCAAAGAGTATATATGTATATATACGTAGCTCATGGACACAGACAACAATGTGGTGAAGGCTAGGGTGGGCAGGGGCAAGGTGGAGGGGAAAAAAGAGGGAGAAATGGGGAACATCTGTAATAGTGTCAACAATAATTAAAAAAAAAAAAACAAAAAGTGCACTCCAAATAATAGCAATCCTTTTCATCTCTTCCAGTAGCTGGGATCCTTGTCATTGGACAGCATGTTCCAAACAAGCAGAACACCAAAAGAAGATGCTAAAAGTAAAGATGACTGTACAGGGTTGGCCCAAATGATGCCACTTTTTTATTACAAAACCTTTTATTACAAAATTATTTATTACAAAATCATAAGCATGTACTTCTATAACATAACAATATCACACTCAACACACCATATGACATTTTAGGTGAAACTATAAATTATTACACCCATATTATTACCCTACCAACCACACTCCAGCAGGCCTTACTTCTGCCAGACCTTGTATATATGATATTATATGGAAAAAGTGACATTAACTGTCTGCCAAACAGGGAAATAAATATTTGATATGCATGCTGGGTCAGTATTAAGGATAGCATCTTGAGATGGAGTTTGGCTGAATAGCACAGAGGCTACTCAGTAAATCAAGTGACTGCTACAGCTGGAGCTACTTATTCCCGCTGTGGTTTGGTTTGTATGTTTGTCCTCTGGCAAGCCACACGGCTCAATACAAAATAGTAATATTTAATCTTCCCTCTTTCGTTTCTTATATAGAAGACCAGTAATTATGCTAAAGTCCTACAAGTCATGTGAAAAAAAAACATGGAAAGGAAAAGGGCAGAGATCTAGGAGAATGGTTAGAGGCATATTCTCCAGTTTAAATGTGAAAATATTTTCCTTCTGAGAAAATGAGGAGGAGAAGATGCTTCCCTTCCTGGGAAAAGGGCACACTGATGAGCAGAGATGGTTACCCGGAGACAGGAAGGGGCAGATAATAATCTCAGTTTGGACCTGTCACTAAGCAAAATAAAATCTGATCTCCTATAATGTTACTAGGGACCCAACCTACAAAATGTATTTCCCACTCTCTGAAATGAATATTTTTATCATTTTAATGAGGACACCAAGTCTTCACTTTTATGGATTTAATATTAATTGGGCCCATTTCTGAAGCTGGAGTTCTTTGTACATTGTCAAAACATTGAAAAGTTCAATATTATCTTTTAATAATATATTTGAGTAGGTAAATCTATCAGTTCTCATACTATAGAGCATAGTACAGTGAATTAATTCATTTCCTACCATAATTAGTTCTCAGCTTTTCCTTTTTGACTATTTCCTATGTGGGAAAAACATTCCTCTTTATGGAGATTGCTCCTCACATCTTAAGGCTGCCAGTTCATCATAGAAATATGGAAGTTTGAAGGCAGCTGTGAACTCTGTTTAGAGGAGCCACTCAGAGCAAAATCCCATACATATTCTTCTGTAACAAAAGATCTAAAAGGATTTTGTGCCCTTAGAAAATTAATGCTTAAGTTTCTTCAATGGTACAAATAAAACAAACAAACAAAAAAAGGAACTAAATTCAGGGAGCTGGCCCTTACAAAGCCACATTACAAGAGATACTAAAAAAGTTAGGAAAGAAGGTACTAAACAAAGTTACCGTATTATAGAAGGATAGATGGGCAACATTCCCATCAAGGTTCATAAAAAATTTGAGCTGGAGTGATGCACAAAGAGAAAATACCAAAAAGAACAAAGAGCGGGAAGAAAGAGAGGGAGATAATGTGAGCACAATCCATTTGGAGTGGTTGCAGGCCAGTTCAGGAAAAATCTCGAGTGAATTCCATGCTTCAAGATGCTTTTCTTTTCTTGTCTCTGCAAGTCATTACTCCAGTTAGGCTTCTACCAGCATGCATGCAACTAGGAGCTCATTGTTTGTCTTCTGAGATCTCTAAATTCTCCTTTCCCACACAGTACCTTCATCTATGAGTTATTTCACTGCGTCTCATCACCCTGAGACTCTGCTCTCTTCCTTATTGGAACTTTTAATCTCTTGGAGTGGCCAACTTCACCCAGTTTCCTAATTGCTTTCTGTCTAAACAGATTCCACTGCAAACTCCTAAGTACATCATGTTTCTTTCCCCACCTGAAAACCTTTGGCAGGTCTTACCCTGCCAATCTTAATTCATGGTCACTTTACTGAACTTTCTCTGTTCCTTATCCTCGGTTCAAGAAGACTCTTATAGGAAGTGGCACAGCTGAGCATTCCTGGTCAATACAGACTTCAACGGACAATTAATCTCTTGCTGTATGGAGAAGCATGGGCTGTGTGGGTTTCACCTTTCTTATCGCAGAGAAAGAGGGTTCTCCTATCTCTAAAGCAAACTTCACCTGAATTTGGGTCACTTCCCATTCTTACTCTCCTGGATTCCACTTATATAATTACTCATAAGTACTCTTTCATTGTCATGTATCTTCAACCTCACAACCTCACATTCTCCTTCTTGTCTATTAAACACAAACAAAAACTTAACTAACTTTGTTACCAATTCTAGTCACCATTTATAATGCCTGTATTTGTTTTTGCTCAGTATGCAATTGATTGACCTTTGATCTTTATCTCCTTTCTTTCCTTAACGTGAAATTTTTGGCCCCTACCTCATCATCCTACTAAAGTAGCCCTTGCTCAACAATGTTATCAGTTCATTTCTTTTTTATAATATCTGATAATTGATTATTCCCTACTACAAGAACTGGGCTCTATAATCCAATGATTTTCTACTTTTCTTCCAGTCTGTCAGACTGCTCTTTTTCTAACTCTTGGAGTGCGACCTGTTTCTTCCCTGCAACTCTGTGTATTCAAGTTGCTCTCCTCCACCACCACTGGGTCTGTGGATTTCCTGCCCTGGGAGTGGAGGGAGCTGCTAGGCTGCTATCTCTCACTGGGCTCTTCTCGGATGCTGGTCCTGCTGCAGCCATGGTTTCTGGTGCCATGCCCAGGGACTTTCCCCGCTCACCTATAAAACCTCTTTACTTCGTGTTTTGAAGTGTCCTCTGCACTCTTTGGCTCCCAAACTTCCTATCAGCTAAGATTCTGTTGACGGCTCACTTTGTTTTTCGGAAGGTCAGCTAAGTGTCTGAGTTGGGTGATGGGCAAGTGGGCTAGGTTCCTACCTACTTTGCTACCATCTTCCTCTACCATTTTAAAAGTCAGTTTCTGTTGCCTTCACTCTTGTCCCAACCTTCCTCATTTCATATATCAATTCCTATAAAAGTCTCTGGCTAGTCTCTCTTAATTCAAAATTATCTCCTAAAATATATATAATTCATGTTGCTTTTATCATACTAGTGTCATGGTCAAGACATGCTTATTGTGCCGTATTGCCTACTATGCTAATTATAAGCTTGACATTCATAGTCCTCCATAATGTGGACCCATCATACCCACTTAACATTTTATCCCCCTATAATCCTATTTTCCTCTTTGAGCCCTGCTCCTTCTCCTCTTTCCTCTCAGCATCAAGATTCTTTCTTACTCTCCCTCCTCTTATCCAAACATATTCATCTTTCAAGGCCCTGATCAATTTTCACTGACTGTGACTACTCTGGCTCACACTAATAATCTGTTGTCTTTTGCTGCATTCTAATCAGTAACTTCCAGGTTAGCACCACCTGGTATTTCTTATATTTTATGTGGATTTACATATATTAAATCTCTATTTCCATCAGCACATAGGGCATAGTGCTTGTTAATTAATTGATAAAACTCCTGAAATGGGAATAATGGGAGGTGGGGGGAGAGAAGGAAGGAGACTGGATACTAAGGGAAGAGAAAATTTGGCTAGAACAGTGAAGGAGAATTAATCTAAGTCAATGATTGCCAAATGTGCTCCCTGGACCACCAGCATCTAAATCATTTAGGAAGCCTGGTAAAATGCAGATTCCCAAAACCCACTACAGACCTACTGAATCAGACTCCAAAGCTCAGAAATCAGAATTTTAAAGGTAATCCAATGATTCTTTTATATACCAAATCTGAGAACCACTAGTTTAAGTGAACAAGTCAGAAGATAGATGGTGAAAAGAAACAGATATTTTTATGTTTACCAATAGAATGAAATAGTTTCACAATAACATGATTAGCTTTGATTTTATTCTCCCTCTTCAACATATTGTTTTGAGCACAGAAGTCTTTTCTTTTATGGCAAGAGTATTTCCAGTAGTGCATCACAAATATGGACTGGCTAATACAGAGTATCTTGAAGAATAGAAATTTTGTGACACTCCAAGGAAACATAACTGAGACTGTTAGGCTAGCTTTGAACCTAACTTTCTGTGGGAAGTAAAACTTAACCCAAAACATGCTATAGGCTCCTGGAATTCAAGTTTGGTAATAAATAAGGAGAAAAAAATCAACTTGGAGATCTAGTAACTTAAGTTTTAACTGGAACCAAGTGATAACTAAAACATGTAGCTTATTTAGCTAAAAACTGGAGGATCTGCCTACTGTCTCATAGTGAACAGGATTTCTGCAGTTGAGTACTACAAAAGCAAGATAACAAAATTAGATATGGTCTAGGAAAAGAAAAATGCACAAAAGTCCTTGAATTAAAATGAATTGAAACCTTCTGGGAGAAAAGATATTTGGTAAGCCCCATTAAGTCTATTGTAGATAGCTTTATTTGACAAAGCATCCTGGCATGTGGAACAGGAAAGAAAATAGCTATAAGATTATATGTCAGGGAGTTTTTAGTCTCTAAATGAGTAAGATTCTGTGTAGTAGCCAATATGGCTTTTAACTCAAAAGAGATACAGAAGCAAAATGCAATTATATAATCCTAGCCAGTGCATTCAGTCTGAATCTCCCATACACCACTCTTATCTCCCAATAACTCCTCAAACTCAGCAATTTATCAAGTAGATGCTCAAAATTATGGTTACACTCATTTCAGGTCAACATTGGATTAATACTGTATACAATACTGCAGGATTCTTAGGTGGAGATAATCCTACAAATCAAAGATTAATCATCTATAAAACATCCTGATTAGGTATTTAAATAATTTTAAACTTTTTTGTTTACTTTTGGTTATAAGTTTATAGTGTGTATTTGTAGTAATCAGTTAACTGTTCTGAAAATGCTAACTATTCACTGATTACAAAGGGTTTATTCAATGCATATATAGGTTTATATGTTTAGAGATATAACATATGGCATAAAATAGAGGATATTCAGATATAACAGCTAACGAATGCCTTAAAAAGTCTGACTCAGTGGTTTCTTTCCTTAAGATTTTCTGTTCATGGAGTGAAGATTCTAGGACCACTCAAGTGGCTGTAGAACTGCTGACTTCAATATACAAGTACAAGAACCAAGAAATTCTGATTTTCATGAAAACCAATCTGGTTTTTTTCTCTCTCTCTCTCTCTATTATGCACACATACACATAGTACAGACGGTATACTACTATATCTCTATGTCTAGCACAGAGCACCTAAGATTGTCTGGAGTGGTTTAGCTGAAAAAAACGAGTCTTTCAGCTGATATTTTAATCTCCCACATGATATTCTCCCTCCAAGATAGTTATGAAACTGAAGAGTGGTGTTATATTGTGTTTTTATTAAATATTTTTTGTTGTTCTATTACAGTTGTCCCAATTCCCCCCCTTTCTCTCCTCTGCCCATTCCACTCCCCGCTCCCACAGTTGTTGTCCCCACTCTGTTGTCCATGTCCATAGGTCATTCATACATGTTCTTTGACTAGTCCCATCCCCTTCTTTACACCCTTATCCCCCTTCCCCTCCCCTCTGGTCACTTTCTGGTATGTTATATTGTTAAACAGGTTTGCCTTATGAGTTCAACTAGGGACCCACACCATGGCCTCTGTCTCACAGTGAAATCCTGACTGTAACAGGTAAGAACAAAAGCCTTTACCCACACAAGTCTCTGGAGACTCCTGTTTGGTTCCCAGTAAACTTCCAAGTAACCACAATGGAAGGCAGCAGATAGGTAAACTCATATATTGTATATATTTCCTTTTAGTTTATAGATTTTGTTTTATTTTATTCTATTTTATTTTTATGGTTGGGATTTGTGGAGCCTGGGAAGAACAGGTTGGTAGAGGACACAAAGGTTGCATATCCAGTTAAAAGGCCACAATACTATATTAGTCCAGGGCAAAGGATGAAGATGATGAGAGAGAGGTTCAGAATCAGAATCCTTTAGGAGATGAAGTAAACAGAGCTTGGTGACTGATAACCCACCAAAGGGATGTTCCTGGTGGACCCAACTCAGGTGACCAAGGTGACTATGCCACTGTCTTTCACAGGACTCCTACTGCATAAAGCCAAACTACCAAGACCGGGAATCATAGATCTAATATATATATATATATATATATATATATATATATATATATATATATATGTATATATATATAAAAACACAAAGAGACAACCAAAAGGGGAAGACAAGAAAATGCACCAAATGAAAGAACAGGAGAACTCTCCCGAAAAAGAGCTAAATGAAGTGGACGCATGTGCATTCTGAGATACAGAGTTCAACAAAATGGTTATAAGGATGCTCAAGAAACTTAGTGAGAACTACAATAGCATGAAAAAGAACACAGAGGGATCCAAGATGGCAGATGAGTGAGTGGAAGCTGCACTAACCTCCTCCCAGGACCAATCTGGAATTACAATTAAATTGTAGAGAAATAATCATGAATAACCAACTGAACACTAGCTGGAGAGAAGCCTTATAACCAAGGACAGACAGAAGAAAACACTTCACCACAACAACACTGGGAGGGAGGCCAGAGGAAACACAAAAGGGCTGGCTTGGCTCCCCGGGTGGCAGCTAGAGTGCCGGAAGGATATTTCAGCAGCTGGAGGATTCACTCCAAGAAGTATGGGATCAAAACCCCAAGCTGGGCTTTAAGGCTACAGCACTAGAGCTGGAAAGGAAGCCAGATAACATCAACCTTTGAAAAGCAACAGAGTTTCCACCTTCCAAGGCTGGAGACACAGAGAGCTGCTTAAAGAGACAACAGGCAATATTTCCTTTGCAGTCACCTATCTTAGGCTCTGGCAGAAGGAGGGCAGAGTGGACTAGAGATGCCTGAGGAGAATCTGGGCTGGTAGCTCTAGGGAGAGAACTGAAGGAACAGCTACCAGAATAGCTGTACTGAATCATTGTCCATACTTCAGAAGTCATCATCTCAGGTGGAACACTGCTCTCCAAGTGGCTTCAGCTTAACAATAGCCTTACTGTCAGGAATTACTCTGCTGCACCCTGTGGTACTTAAACCGGGCTAATGGTTACAGCTTGATTAGTTTAACAACTGGTGGAAAATACAAAGAAGCAGCCAAAATGTGAAGACAAAGAAACAGACCCCAGCCCTCGCTGGTGTAGCTCAGTGGACTGAGCACGGGCCTGAGAACCAAAGTGTTGCCAGTTTGATCCCCAGTCAGGGCACATGCCTGGTTTGCAGGCCATGTCCCCAGTAGGGGGTGCGCTAGAGGCAACCACACACTGATGTTTCACTCTCCCTCTTTCTCTCTTCTTTCCCCTCTCTCTAAAATAAATAAATAAAATCTTTTTTAAAAAGAAAAGAAACAGACCTCACATGAAAGAACAAGAGAAATCTCCAGAAGAGGACCTAGATGGAGGCAAGCAATTTATCAGAGAGTTTAGAATAATGATTATAAGGATACTCAACACCATGAAAAAGACAAAGAAACCATAAATGAGGACGAGTCAGAAATAAAGAATGCAATATCTAAAATAAATAATACACTGGAAAGAATCAGCAGTAGATTAGATGAGGCAGAGGACTGAATCAGTGATTTGGAAGACAAGGTAGAAGAAAAACACCCAGGCAGAGCACCAAAGAGAAAAAAGATTTTAAAAAATGAGGAGAGCTTAAGAAACATTTTGGACAACATGAAATGTAATAACAATCGCGGCATGGGAATACCAGAAGGAGAAGAGAGTGAACAAGGGATCAAGAACCTATTTGAACAAATAATGACAGATAACTTCCCTAATCTGGTAGAGGAAAAAAATGCACAAGTCCAGAAACCTCAGAAAGTCTCGAACAAGTTGAACATGAAGAGACCTACAAAAAGGAACATCATGCTTAAGATGACAAGGCTTAAAGACAAGGAGAGAATCCTAAAAGCCACAATAGAAAGGTAGGTAGTTACCTACAAGGGAGCACCAATTAGACTGGCATCTGATTACTCATCAGAAACATTTCAGGCAAGAAGGGAGTGGTGTGAAATATTCAAGGTGAGGAAAAGCAAAGATCTACAACCAAGGCTACCTTACCCAGCAAAGCTATCATTTAAAATCAGAGGAGAAATAAGGAGCTTCCCAGGCAGGAAAAAGCTAAATGAGTTTGTTAACATCAAACCAGTACTGAAACAAATGTTAAAGGGAGAAGAAGAAAGAAGAAGAAAGAAGGAGGAGGAACAGGAGGAAGAAGAGGAGGAAGAGGAAAAAGAAGAAGGAGGAGGAGGAGAAGGAGAAAGAATCAGAGAGAGAGAGAACATAGGTATAAAAAATAGAATGGCAATAAATAAGTACCTATCCAACAATAACCTTAAATGTAAACTGATTACATGCTCCAATCAAAAGACATAGGGCAGCTGAATCAATAAGATCACAAGACCCATATATACGCTGTCTACAAGAGACCCACCTCAGAATGAAAGATACACACAGACTAAATGTAAACAGATGGAAAAAGATATTTCATGTGAATGGAAAGAGAAAAAATGCTGGGGTAGCAATACTTATATCTGACAAAATAAACTTTAAAACAAAGACCATAGTGAGAGACAAAGAAGTACACTACAGAATGAAAGAAGGAAGAACCCAACAAGAGGATATAACCCTTGTAAACATTTATGGAGCCAACACAGGAGTACCTGCAAAGCAAATCTTGATGGCCCTAAAGGCAGAGATCAACAGAAATACACTCATAGTAGGGGATTTTAACAGCCCACTGACATCAATGGATAGACCTTACAGACAGAAAACCAACAAGGAAACAAGGAAAGCCACACTAGATCAGATGAATTTAATTGATATCTTCACAGCATTTTACCCCAAAGCAGCAAAATATGCATTCTTTTCAAGTGCTCATAAAACATTTTCTAGGGTAGACCACATGTTAGAACACAAAACAAGGTAAATAAATTTAAGAATATTGAAATAATTACAAACATCTTCTCGACCATAATGGTATAAAATTAGATATCAAAAACAAGACATAGAGGCTAAATAACATGTTACCAAACAATGAGATCAAGGAAGAAATCAAGAGATACATTGAAACGAATGAAAATGAGAACACAACAATCCAAAATCTATGACTCTGGGGAAGCTGTTGTTAGAGGAAATTCACAGCATTACAGGCTCATCTAAAAAAAAAGAACACAAGAAAAATCTCAAAAAAACAATCTAACTTTATACTTAAAGGGATTTGAAAAAGAACAACAAACAAAAGTGAGTAGAAGGAAAGAAATAATAAAGATCAGAGCAGAAATAAATGAAATAGAGCCTAATAGAACAATACACAGATCAATTAAACCAAGAGCTGTTTCTTTGAAAATATAAATGATATTGAGAAATCTTTAACCAGGCTCTTCAAGAAAAAAGAGAGAGGACCGAAATGAAAAAATAATGGCATATTTACAGAATGGAATACTATGCAGGAGAAAGAAAGAAGGAGCTTCTACCCTTCACCACAGCATGGATGGAACTGGAGAGCATTATGCTAAGTGAAATAAGCCAGGCGGTGAAAGCCAAATACCATATGATCTCACCTATAAGTGGAACCCAATCAACAAAACAAACAAATGAACAAAATAGAACAGAGACATTGAAATAAAGAACAAACTGACAGTAACCAGAGGGGTGGTGGGAAGGGATAATGAGGGGAAAAGGGGGATGTTTTTCAGGAACATGTATAAAGGACACATGGACAAAACCAAAGGGGGTAGGATCAAGGAGGGGAAGTGGAGATGAGTGGGGGGCAAGTGGTGGGGGTAAAATGGAGACAACTGTACTTGAACAACAATAAAAAAATGTGGAAAAAAAGAACAAACTGACAGTAACCAGAGGGGTGGGGGAAGGAGATAATGGGGAAAGAAGGGGAAGGTTCATCAAGGAACATGTGTAAAGGACCCATGGAGAAAGCCGAAAGGGGGTATAAGATTGAGGGTGGGAGGGGGTGGGTGGGGCAGGGGAGAGTGGTGAGGGGAAAATGGAGACAACTGTACTTGAACAATAATAAAATAAAATAAAATTTAAAAAAGAAATGAAACATGGCAAGTAACAACTGACATCAAAGAAATACAATGGATTTTCAAAAAATATTACAAACAACTATATGCCAACAAGTTGGACAATTTGGAAGAAATGGATAAATTCCTAGAAATACACAATCTTGTAAAACTGAATCAGAAGGAATTAGAGAACCTGAATAGACACATTACAACTAGTAAAATTGAAACAGTAATTAACAAACTCCCAAGAAACAAAAGCCCTGGACTTGGTGGCTTCACAGGTGAATTTTACAAAACATTCAGATAAGAACTAACACCTATGCTTCTCAAACTATTCCAAAATATTCAAGAGGAGGGAAGACTTCCAAGTTCATTTTAGGAGGCCAGCATTATCCTAGTTTCAAAACTAAAGACACCACAAAGAAAGAAAATTATAAGTCAATATACCTGATGAACATAGATTCCCTTTTAAATTTGTTATTTTTAAAGAGAAATACTTATATTTTATGCATACAAATTAATCAAAATATTTCATGATTTCTATCTTTGGAGACCTTCATTTTAAATTAAATAACCAGTTCCCATAGATTAATTTCAAATTCATCTGTTATTAATTTTGGTGTAGGGTATAATGATGTAGGGATCTAACTATTTTTCCAAGTTTTGCTAGTTATCTATTTATGCATAAGCTCTCTTATGGTTCCTACTATAGAATGTACTATGAATACATCCAAACCAAATATATAACAAAGCTTCCTAAATGCCCAGTGCTCCTAGGAAAAGAAAGTCCAGTTTTAATTAGATAATATGATGGAAGATGAGGGCTAAATGGAGACAAACCTGTACAGGGTTGATATTCAGCAAGTTTGTATTTAAATGGCCTTACCGATTGTTTTTCGCTAGTTCCAGGCTGATGGGGTAGTGCCTATCACTTACTGGGAGTTAACAATTTTAAAATATTATCCCTGCAAGTAGATGTTATTTAAATTAAACAAAAGAGAATGATCTTTACCTGATTCCTCAGTTTCTTTTGTTTCTGTTGTTTCTTCTATTTCATCATCAGACATCTCCATTTCTTCTTCTCTCCTGATTCCCATTAATTCATCATTATGTATGTTGCGAATTTCCTAAAGTTGAAAGGTATGATTTTTAGGTAGGACAGCCTTTAAAATGTTGAGAAAATGAACAGAGTTAAGGATAAGATAAAGCAGGGTTTTTGACATAAAACAAAATTTCAGAGTACTCTTAAGGCAAAGGCAAAGGGGCACATTGTGGCTAAAATCATCTCAATAGAACAAAGCAGATTTTGTATACTCTGTCTTGCATAAGGCTTCCTTTCCATACCCAGAGGTCTGGAGTTGTTGATCCTTGTATCCTTCCCATATTAGAAAGTACCGTTGGCCACGAAAGACCTTTTGCCTCTTACTCACACGAATTTCTGTACTTTCCCTTAAGCATTCTGCCATTTTCACCTTCCTGTGTATAATCCCTTCATGTCACTGCTTCCCATCCTCTTCCCTCTCTCCTTAGTGTTGTATTCAACAGAACTTTTAATTACACTTTTGCAGGTTTAGAAGTTACAGCAAAAATGAGCAGCCAGGAGTGAGCTTTTATCAGATCATACGTTCCATAGGTAACAACTATATTTAAAGAATGAAAGAAAAAAACAAAACAAACCCCTAACTACTGAATGGCAGTGGAGAGTGAACAAAAGCAGGCATATTCTGAAGAGGAGCTGACATTTGGAATAAGGGTGTCGGTCTTCCAGTTTTTAAGGGCCTTTTAGTAGTTTGAAGCAGACCAGTTAGAACCTCACAGGTTGGCTAAATTTTTAATAGAAAAGCCACAGTCTTTATAACCTAAAGAAATCAAGAAGAGAGTTCAGGGTAACACCACAGCCACAGAAAAGTGAGGAGAGAAATCTCAGAAATAAGATAGCCAAAGACAGAGAAATTAAAATTCGGTATAAAAGATCTGTTCAAATTTTTGCATGACCCACGAACCACAAAAGCACAGTGCAAATTCCAAACAGCACAGCTAAGGCTGAAAGAACTGAACTGAGACTTGAACTGCTATCTAAGGCAGAGCATTTTCACCTTGACTTTAATGAAGTAAATGTACTACTAAAACAAAGGAAAACAAAGACAACATTATTTGGAAGAACATAAGAGAATGCAAAGTCTCAAAAGAAAAAATATTCACAACATGCAGGAAAAGCCCCAAATTACTTGACATACAAAGAACTAGGATGAGATTCACTTTCAAGAGAAAAAGACAATCAACAGAGACCAATCTTGAAATCAACCAGATACAGCATTTAGCAGACAAGGAGTTAAAGCAGTTATTATAATTATCTCAATGATGTAAAGGAAATATGCTTATAATGAATGAAAAGACAGAAAATCTTAGCTGAGAATTAGAAAATTTAAAAAGAACCAAATAAAAGTTCTAAACCTGAAAAATACAATATCTGAAGATATTTGAAATAAATAAAAGTAATTGGATGAATCTAACAGTAGAATAAAACTAGAACTTAAAGAGAACAATACAAATTTATCCAATCTGAAGAACAGAGAGGAACTAACTGGAATAACAGAAATAGGAGAGATTAAATCATTCAAAATCTTTGAAGAAAAAAACAGTTGAAGATTTCTCAAATCTGATAAAAGACATTAATCTGTATATTCAAAGAACTCTGTGACTCCCACGCAGGATATGTGTGAAAAAAATATGTCTACGAACACCATAGTAAAACTGCTGAAAACTATAGAGAAATTCTTTAACTAAATTTATTGTGATAATCATTTCACAATATATGTAAGTAAAGTCAGGCTGTACATCTTAAACTTATACACTGCTGTGTATAATTTTTATCATACTAAAACTGAAAAAAAGAGAAATCGTCAAAGCCAGAAGAAACAAAATATTATATGCAAGGGGACAATCATTTGAATACTTTGATTTTTTCAGAAACAATAAAGGCCAGAAGTCAGGAGAACAATTTCTTTAAAGTGCAAAAATGTATATCTGTTTATTCAGAATCCTATATTCAGAGAAAAAGATCTTCCAAGAATGAAGATGAGAGAAATATATTTTCAGAGAAATGTAAATGCAAGAATTTGTCACCCAAAGACTTGTACAATAAGAAATGCTGAAGAAAGTTCTTCAGGCTGAAGGAAAGCGCTGCCAAATGTAAATACTAGTCTTCAGGAAGGCAAGAAAACACTAGAAATGATTAAGACCACACTAGAAAAGTCATTTTTTAAAAAAAGAGTAAACACGAGAACTGTGTATTTTGGAGCAGCCTGCAATCATTTAGAGGCTACTTGATGTCTGTTAGAGGTTCTCTGTGCTGAGCTGTGAATTCCTTGCCAGGTTAGCCCCAGATGGGCCACAACACAGGAAATATCCAAAGCTGTTCGGCTGGAAACCACTTTCATTTAGAGGGATTATAAATATTTCAAATATATTTCTTAATAATTAATGCCATAGTTAGTCACTATTTAAACTAATATCCTCCTTTGTTATTCCTTTTATCAGGAAAAGTAATGATTTCTAAATTGTTAAATTTTCACTATCGATAAATAAAAATACCTTTACAAAAAGTGGGCTATTCAATGTTATTACTGATAGTAAGTGATAAAAATAGAAGTAATAGAAATAGGAATATTAACATAGAATCCTTCATGTGCTGCAGGGGCATTACTTAAAATAGAGGAAAACAACGAGTTGCTTGAGAAAAATGAACCTTAAAGGGCTATGTCAAAAGAGAGATTTGCTAAGTCTGATTCAAACTCATTGTGTAGAGTAAAATAAAGAAATTACTCATTTCTAAGAATTCGTTCTATCTCATGAGTTTGGGTTTTAGTGATCATCAAAGAGCTGTTCCGGAAAAGTTGATTCTAATAAGATGTGACACTGTCAAATTCAAATATTGTACAACTTACCACATCAGGACAAGTCATGGTTCTCCTAGTTGCCTAACCAGGATGTAGACTGTCAGAGGGTATACGCAAAGACCAACCTTCAATTCACAACATGTTGTCTAATGCTAGGAAAGTTATTGTGTTTTTCAAGAGTAAATTGTGTTCATTACAGGGAAATATTCCACGGCAAGAAGATCTTACTGAGAGTTAAGATATTCCCTGTAGCTGTTCAGCATCCACAAAGCATGCTTCTCTTTCTAGCTGGGCAAGAAAGCATAATCTCTTCTTAGAAAAGTTTAATATCTTCTTATAAAAAGTTTAATAACTAGGTGGTATAGCTTATCTAGAGGTCTATCACATCTTTTACAAAATCCCTAGAGATATAACAAATTTTATACTGACAGATTTTATCTCAATTCCTCAAAACACTTTGGGAACAAGAGCTACTGGTTGTTTTAGTTGAGAATGAAATGAGAGTCAGAAAAACTAATAGGGAGCTTGCTCTAAGTTATTTAGTCTGGTAGGCAAACTGCTTAGAGACCTCTTACCACTAGACAATCTTTCTTAGCTAAAAGGAAACTAAGGAGTGTATCATTACTCTTCTATAAATATCTAACACTAAGTCACATGAATGAGATAGAAAGCAAAGAGAACAACAGAGGTTAAAGGGTACAATATTACAGTAAGCTTATGGAGAGCATTTAGTAAATGACAGTACCTCTAAGTAAACAAAGTGAGATTTTAATTCTTTGACAACCTTATGATAAAAACTCTTATCTAGGATCCCTGTTTTCTGTAATCTCCAGCAGATCAAAAGAGCTCTACTTTGGGAAGCAAACCCTAACAAATACCTTCAGAGTGAAAGGCTGAAGTGGCAGTTGCCTAAGGAAGGCACTCCACCTAGCTTGGACATAGGTATAGGCAGGAGGAGGGCTCTGAGCCACTGAAGTTCAGGGAGCGTGAGAAATAACTGCACCTCATCCTGACATTTGGATCCAGTGCAAAAGCAAAACAGTGGCTCCCTGGCCAGTGTGGCTCAGCTGGTTGAAGCATCATCCCATAGACTGAATGGTCGTGGGTTTGACTCCCAGTCAGAGCACATACCCAGGTTGCAGGTTTGACCCTGGGTCAACCAATCGCTGTTTCTCTGTCTCTCTCTCTCTTGCAATGAAAAAAAGGTCCTCAAGTAGGGATTAAAAAAATAAAACCACAACAGTGGCAATGGCATGACAAACATTTTCAAGAAATTTTCATTTGTACATCTCTATCTGAAATTGAGTGGGTCACGTCACAGATAGACTACATCAAAAAGGTAACATAGCTGCCCTAAAGTTTCTATACCACTATCTTGCCCACAGTAGACCCGTGATATTTTCCATTTAAACAGTGAACAGTCAGTGATTTCTGAAATGCACTATAATGGCTTTGAGTCTATTCTAACTTTAACTTTTCTGAAGCTCAGAAATTCACACACTGCTCCACAATGGGGGACAAGACACTTTCAACATAGAATAAAACTGAAACCCTAGACCGAAGAAGATGCATGAAAATAATCATCTGTGTACCTGCTGACATTTTTGATTTATCATAAAGTAAGCAAATCATAAATCATTGCATGTTAATTATCAACTGTATAGTTGCACAAAAAATTTAGGTGGACTTAAATTCATCTTTTATATAGTCATGTTTTTTATAGAAACTTGATTATCGCAAAAGCAAAATTCCTTGTAAATTGTGTAAGAAAATTTTACTTACCTAGACTTTCAACATTATTAGGATACTTGGTAGGGAAAGGGTGAGATACAGGAATGGGAAGGAGCAGAGGATTGGGAGGTAGCTTCTACACCTATGTAGAAATTTGATTCTACAATATCATATAATACAATAAAGTGAAGCACAAACACCAGTTCTTATCAATGTCTATTGTATGATACATACTAGAAATACAAATTAGGTTGATCCAAATTGTGTTATATGTTTTGATGTCTGAAAGCCAATAGCTAGTGTTAGTGTAAATGGGTCCTAAACCAAGGGTATGCAGATGATCTGCAAACAGTTTTCAGAGTTTGGAATAGTAGGCCTGGAAATCTAGAAAGTTTTATTAGCAATCACAGTATTTCATTTTACAAGAATGACAGCAATCACCAAGACCCCTTTCTTCTGGCTTAGTGGCATAAATCGCATATTAGGGACTATGCAAGGGGGTATCTTTTATTTTTAATTTTTTTGCTTTTTTCTATTTATTGTTGTTTGGTTACAGTTGTCCTGCCTTTTTCCCCATTGCTCACCACTACCCAGATACCCCATTCCCACAGTCAATCTGCTCCCCTGAGTCCTCTATTTGTGTTCCTTTGCTTGCCCCTTATCCTTTTGTCCCCTGTTATCCCATCCCCCACCCCTCTCGTCACTGTCAGTTTGTTCTTTATTGCCATGTCTCTGGTTATATTTTGCTTGCTTGTTTGATTTGTTGATTAGGTTCCACTTATAGGTGAGAACATATGGTATTTGTCTTTCACTTCCTGGCTTATTTCACTTAGCATAATGCTCTCCAGTTCCATCCATGCTGCCATGAAGGGTAGGAGCTACTTCTTTATTTCTGCTGCATAGTATTCCATTGTGTAAATGTACCACTCTTTTTTGATCCAATCATTTATTGATGGGCACTTAGGCTGTTTCCAGCTCTTGGCAATTGTAAATAACACCGCTATGAACACTGGGGTGCAGGTTCTTTTGAATCGGTGATTCAGGTTTCTTAGGGTATAGTCCCAGCAGTGGAATCACTGAATCGAAAGGCAGTTCCGACTTCTGGCCAAGAGGGAGGCATAGGTAGATAAGCTTTGCTTCCTTGCACAACCAAAACAAGGACAACCACCAATTTAAAAACAAAAACCAACCAGAACTGCCAGAAAATTGAACTGTATGGAAGTCCAACAACCAAGCAGTTAAAGAAGAAACATTCTTCCAGACCCGTAGGAGGGGAGGAGATGGGCAGCTGAGATGGAGAGGACACACAGTAAGGCAGTGATTGGTGGACAGAGCTGTCCCAATTTGTGTGTAGACAAACCAGGAGGATCCACTGGGGTGTGAGATAGACTGAGCAATCCAGGGTTTCAGCGTTCAGAAATAAAGCCTCAAAACCTCTGGTTGTAAAAACTTGTGGGGGTTGCAGTGGCAGGGGAAGCTGCCAATCTTACAGGGGAGTTGTAGGAGGGAACCACAGGGCCCTAGAACATACACAAATTGACCCAGGGGCAATGAGCACCAAAAGAGACCAATTCGCTTGTGGGTAGCAGGGGAAGTGACTGAAAGCAGGGCAAGGGCTGAGCAAGTGACACTGTTTCCTCTTTGATCCCCTCCCCCACATACAGTGCCACAAAGCAGCAAACTGGTTTGCACCCCGCCCCTTAAGATACATAAGGCTCCACCCTGTAAAATGTAACAGGTGTGTCAAGACAAAGAAATATGGCCCAAATGAAAGAATAGATCAAAACTCCAGAAAAAGAACTAAGTGATGAGGAGATACACAACCTATCAGATGCAGAGTTCAAAACACTGGTAATCAGGATTCTCACAGAAATGGATGAGTATGGTCACAAAATAAAGGAAGAAGTCAAGGCTATGCAAAGTGAAATAAAGAAAAATATTCAGGGAACCAACAGTAAAGGAAAGGAAATCGGGACTCAAATCAATGATTTGGAACAGAAGGGAGAAATAAACATTCAAACAGAACAGAACGAAGAAACAAGAATTAAAAAAAAAAAAAGAGGAGAGGCTTAGGACCTTCTGGGACAACTTTAAATGTTCCAACATCCAAATCATAGGGGTGCCCGAAGCAGAAGAGGAAGAGCAAGAAATTGAAAACTTACTTGAAAAAATAATAAAGGAAAACTTCCCCAATCTGGCAAAGGACATAGATATTCAAGTCCAGGAAACTCAGTTTCAAAGAAGTTGGACACAAGGAGGACCACACCAAGACACTGTTAAATTATCCAAGATTAAAGATAAGGAGAGAATCTTAAAAGCACATAAAACAATAAAATGAATACAAAAGAAAAGGAGAGAGTTACCTGCAAAAGAGTTCCCATAAAACTATCAGCTGATTCTTCAAAAAAAAAAAAAAGAACCAAAAAAACAACAACTTACAGGCAAGAAGGGGTTGGAAAGAAGTATCTGAAGTCATGAAAGGCAAGGACCTACATCCAAGAATACTCTATCCAGCAAAGGTATCATTTACAATGGAAGAGCAGATACAGTGCTTCCCAGATAAGGTAAAGCTAAAGGAGTTCATCATCACCAAACCCTTATTCTATGAAATGTTAAAGGGACTTATCTAAGGAAAAGAAGATAAAAAAATATGAACAGTAAAATGACAACAAACTTACAACTATCAACAGCTGATCCTAAAAAACAAAAACAAAAAGCAAACAAGTAGAACAGGAACAGAATCACAGAAATGGAGATCACATGGAGGGGAAAGGTACAGGGAATAAGAAGCATAACTGATAAATAAAATATAGACAGGAGGAGGTTAAGAATAGTATAAAAAAGGGGGAGGGGAGAGGATGCAGACAACTGTAATTGAACAACAATAAAGTAATATTAAAAAAAGGGAGAAGCTGAAGAACTTATATGTACGACCCATGGACATGAACTAAGTGAGGGGAATGCTGAAGGGAGGAGGTACAGGGAAAAGGGGGAAACAGGGGAGAAAAAAATGAGACAGCTATAATAGCAAAATCAATAAAATATACTTAAAAAAATAAAATAAAGGCAGTTCCATCTTTAGTTCTTCAAGGAAATCCCATACTGTTTTATACAGTGGCTGCACCAGTCTGTATTCCCACCAACAGCGTACTAGGGTTGTGTTTGCTCCACAACCTCAACAGCTCTATTGTTTGTTGATTTATGATGGTCATTCTGACTGGTGTGAAGTGGTATCTCATTGTGGTTTTAATTCGCATCTCTCTAATGGCCTGTGATACTGAACATCCTTTCATATGTCTTTGGGTTCTCTGTATGTCCTCCTTGGAGAAGTGACTGTTTAGGTCCTTTGCCCATTTTTTAAATTGGATTTCTTGTCTTCCTGTCATGAAGTCATGTGAGTTCTTTATATATTTTAGAGATCAAACCCTTGTCCAAAGTATCTTTGGCTAATATGTTTTCCCATAAGGTTGGTTCCCTTGTATTTTGTTGATGTTTTCTTTAGCCATGCAGAAGCTTATTAGTCTGATGTAGTCCCATTTGTTTATTCCTTCCTTCATATCCCCCCTTGCCATAGGGGATGTATCAGTGAAAATATTGCTGCATGGGATATCTGAAATTTTCCTGCCTATATTCTCCTCTAGGACTTTTATGGTATCACAACTTATATTTAAGTCTTTTATCCATCTTCAGTTTATTTTTGTGTATGGTATAAGCTGGTGGTATCACTTCATTTTTTTGCATGTACTTGTCCAGAACTGTCAACACCATTTATTGAAGATGCTATTTTCACTCCATTTTATGTTCCTGCCCCCTTTGTCAAATATTAACTGACCATATTGACATGGGTTTATTTCTAGGCTCTCTATTCTGTTCCATTGATCTATGTATCTGTTCTTATGACAGTACTAGACTGTTTTGATCAGGGTGGTCTTGTAGTATAGTTTGATATCAGGCATTGTGATCCCTCCTACTTTGTTCTTCTTTATCAAAATTGCCAAAGCTATTTTGAGTCTTTTATGGTTCCATATAAATTTTGGAAATATTGTTCTATATCTGTGAAATATGTCATTGGCATTTGGATAGGGATTGCATTGAATCTATAGATTGTTTTGAGTGGTACAGAAATTTTGATGATGTTAATTCTTCTAATTGATGAACATGGTATATGCTTCCATTTATTTGTGTCTTCCTTAATTTATTTCTGTAGAGTTCTGTAGTTTTCTGAGTACAGGTCTTTTACTTCTTTGGTTAAGTTTATTCCTAAGTATTTTATTTTTCTTGTTGCTCTAGTAAATAGGATTTCCCTCCCTAATTGTTAAAAATGATTTTATTTATTTATTTTTAGAGAGAGAGGATGGGAGAGAGAAAGGGAGGGAGAGAAACATCAATGTGTGTTTGCCTTTCACATGGTCCCCCACTGGGGATCTGGACTGCAACCCAGGCATATGCCCTGACTGGGAATTTAACCATCGACCCCTTGGTTTGCAGGCCAGCACTCAATCCACTGAGCAACACCAGCAGGGCTTTTCCCTAATTTCTGTTTCTGATATTCCATTGTTGGTGTAGAGAAACGCCTTCTATTTCTGAATATTGACTTTGTATCTCACTGTTTTGCCAAATTCATTTATTTGATTGAGTAGGGTTTGTGTGTGTGTGTGTGTGTGTGTGTGTGTGTGTGTAGTCTATAGGGTTTTCTATGTACACCATCATGTCATCTACAGTGACAGCTTTTCTTCCTCCTTTCCAATTTGTATGCCTTTTAGCTCTTTGTCTTGTCTGATCGCTGTGGCTAGGACTTCCAATAGTATGTTGACCAGAAGTGGTGAAAGTGGACATCCTTGTCTTGTTCCTGATCTTAGGGGGAAAGCTTTTAGTTTTTGCCCATTGAGCAGGATGTTGGCTGTAGGTCTCTCATATATGGCCTTTATTATGTTGAGGAATGCTCCCTCTATTGCCACTTTGCTGAGTGTTTTTATCATAAATGGGTGCTGTACTTTATCAAATGCTTTTCCTGAATCTATTGATATGATCCTGTGATTTTTGCCTTTCCTTTTGTTTATGTGGTGTATTACATTTATTGGTTTGTGAATATTGTACCAACTGTGCATCCCTGGGATGAATCCCACTTGGTCATGCTGTATGATCTTTTTAATGTATTGCTGAATCTGGTTTGCCAGTATTTTGTTGAAGATTTTAGCATCTATGTTCATCTGTGATATTAGCCTCTAGTTTTCTTTCTTTGTTGTGTATTTACCTTGTTTTGGAATTAGGATGATACTGGTCCATAACAAGAGTGTGGGGGTCTTCCCTCTTCTTGATTTTTTTTGGAATAGAATGAGAAGGATAGGAGTTAGTTCTTTAAGTGTTTGGTAAAATTCACCCGTGAATCCATCCAGTTCAGGGCTTTTGTGTGCTGGGAGGGTTTTTTTTTATTATTATTCATTTTCAATATCTGTTATCAGTATTTTCAGACTTTCTCCTTCCTCTTGATTCAGTTTTGGAAGATAGTATGTTTCTAGGAATTTGTCCATTTTCCCCAGGTTGTCCAACTTATTGACATAGAGTCGTTCATCATTAATTTCTTACAATCCTTTGTATTTCTGTGGTGTCAGGTGTAATCTCTCCTCTTTCATTTCTGATTTTGTTTATTTGGGTCCTCTCTATTTTTTTTCTTGATGAGTCTGCAAAGGTTTGTCAATTTTGTCTGCCTTTTCAAAGAATCAGTTCTTAGATTTATTGATTCTTTGATTTTTTTTTAGTCTCTATACATTTAATTCTGCACTGATCTTGATTATTTCCTTCCTTCTACTAACTCTGGGCTTTGTTTGTTGTTGTTCTTCTAGTTCTTGTAGATGTAGGGTTAGGCTGTATATTTTGGTAGGCCTGTATGGCTATGACCTTCCCTCTCAGTACTGCCTTCGCTGTGTCCCATAGGTTTTGGGTTGTTCTGTGTTCATTTTCATTTGTTTCCAGAAACCTTTTGATTTCTTACCTGTTCTCATTGTTCACCCATTCATTATTTAATAACATGTTATTCAGTCTCCATGTATTTGAGTGTTTTTGAGTTTTTTTCCTTGAGGTTGCTTTTCAGTTTCAATCCATTGTGATCTGAGCACATGGTTGATATGATTATTATCACACAAACTATGTTACACACTCTCATGAAGAACAGAAAGAATAGATTATTATCTTCATTTTATAGGTTAGGAAACTAAGGTCCACAAAGATTAAATCACTTGCTGAAGATCACAAGGCAGTTTATATTAGAATGAGAATTTCTGGTCCTGAATTTACTAGTTACTGGCTGTGTAATTTTGTGTGCATCACTTAATACTTCTGTCTCAGTTTGCTCACCTGTAAAACATGGATACTATACCTAATTACTAGCCCTTCTGGAGTTGTTCATGATAAATTGAGATATTTCTCATTTATATGACATTTATACTTTCAAGCTATCTATACATCTCTTATCTCATTTAATTCTGTAAGACTGGTTTACTATTAACTCCAATTTTCAGGTGAAGAAATAGAGACTGAGAAAGGCTGACTAGCTCAAAGTCACACAGCTATATGTCAGAGCTGAGATTTGGATTCATGTCTGACTCCAAGCCATTGTTCTTTCCACCTACACCACATCTACTGGGAAGTATGTGAGATAATCAATGTGAAATGCTTTAGAAAATGTAAATGCCTTACAAATACTATTTAAATGTTAAGGAATATGACAATCTATAGGTAAATAAGTAAATAAATAAGTAAACAAACAAACAAATAAACAGATAAATAAAATGTTACCAGACTCACAAGGAGGACTCAGAAACAAAGTTGAAAAAGTTGCTGCATACATAGATCAAATGTGTCTGGGCTGGGTCAGAAGAACTTGAGATATATGTGACACCATTCTGAAAACAAATCTATCTTGGTTTTTAATCTTGGATTCAGAATAGCAACCTAATCACATCAGACATATTCTCGTGTTACGCTAAAAATGTCACTTCAGCACAAGCAGAGAGGTATGGATCAAACCTTAATCTAAAATCAGAGTCCTCTGTTATTTTTAAAGCTGACATCTATAAAGATGGTTGAGCAGGTTTGATTAAAGAGGCTCAGAAATTTCAGCGCTCCAATGTAACACCAGGCAGCTTTCAGCCTCGACTGCTAAGATGCTCTAATAAATGTAAGACAGCCCTAATAATAATAACACTGAATTCACAGGTCAGTAATTATTGTTGTACCCAAGACTAGCTAGCTTAGAGAAGTAAACTTTTAAGTATCACAGCTATTGGGTTGGCCAAAAAGTCTGTTTTGCTTTTTCTGTAAAACAAAAGACACATTTTTCATTTTCACCAATAACTTTATTGATTTGGATATTTTGAGAATGTCGGCTATCTCTCGCTATTGGCTTCTGGTGGGTAGAGGCCAGGGGTGCTGCTAAACATCTTCTAATGCATAAGACATTCCCACAGCAAAGAATTATTTGGTCAAAATGTCGATAGTACCAAGAAACTTTGGAAAACACTTTTGACACATTCGATCAGTCACAGAACCTTCTCCATACACTGCACAAGTCTTTTTTTTGTGTTTCAGTTGCATTTTTATCTTTCTTGAAATAATAAAGCACAATATGCTAAAAATGTTGCATATTTTCTTCCAGCTTCAATATTAATATGGTTGCACAAAAAATTGTCAATTTTGGTAAGTTTTTTTCTAATGCATGCTGGTATGACAGCTGTCACAATACAATCTAACAAAACTGTTCTGAATGAAGTTAAAGACAACTAAGTACTACTACAGCCATCTTAAGTGAAAAAAAACTAAACAAACTTTTTGGCCAACCCAATACATTTTCACTGTTAAGGTTTCCATCCAGCAGAATGAGCACATTTATTACCCTTTGGGCACAGGTGGTCTGGACACAGTGACAGGTGATAGAACATGTTTTGGTGTTTCATTAGGTCCTTGTTGTGACCATGGGAGCTTGACACTATTTAATCGTGGCTAAACTCCTAATCAATAACTTGTTAAAGAAAGCATCTGTGTCCCTCAGGGTTACCAGAGAAAAAGTTACCCACCTCAGCTTGTTTGCACCAAACGCTGATGTTTTTACGCTGGGCTTTTGTGAAGTGGTCCCATGCCTTTTGTTTGGAGGCAGAATGGTACACAGCTACTATCTGCTCAACTGCAGCATCAGATCAGCAGTTGAATCAGGCCAGAGATATCATCCAGGGATGGCAAAAGAGATGAAAAAAATAAGAGAAGCATTAGGCTTGTTGTATCTTCCTGTATGACACTACTAGGCTATAGTTGTACTCGGAAAAAGCTATACGTGTTGGGGTACCATGATTTTAAAGGGGACTCAAAGGCAGAGACATCAATATACAGAAAGAAAAATGTGAACTCCAGAAGGTTTAACGTGATATGGTGACAAAAGTTTTAATACAGGCAGTCTGTACCCATTCAGGCAGGAGAGGCAAGGGTGCTGGTGAATGTTATTTAGTGCTACTGACTCCACACAGTATGGCGGCAAGCAGCGAGCTATACCAGCTCTTTGTGACTGCTTACTTCTTTCATAAGCTAGCCCTCTAAAATGAGCCCAGATGCTTCACTTCCACATAATCCATCCTTATACTATTCTGAGGTATGTTTAACAGAAACATTAAATCAAAACTTAAGATGGATGGAATCCATTGTAAGGGTAGCTGGATAGGCTTGTTAACTAGAGAAATGGAAGTTCTATGAAATGAAATGTATAAGTGTAGTCCTATATAGTATTTTTCAGGGTCTCTTAAAATGTCAGAAGGGAAAATATACAATTATTCTGTGGCTTTTATCCTAACAAGTTTAAGAACACTGAAACAGACATGACATTTTTAGGAAAAGAAAAGGACAAGAGCCTCTGCATGGCTGCCGTTCACAGTAAGAAAATCCAGAGGATGCTGTTTCTTTCTTTATAGCCCAGTTTGTACCCTGCATGCTAATGATTTAAGAATTTATATCCCCATGATACTTGATACTCTCTTTTCCTATGTTCTTTAGTCCTAGAAACATGTGCTTTCTCTTCCTGGATTCTATGCCCATATATATTTTCAATATATAAATGGAAAATTAAACAACTCCTTAATTCCAATTACATATGAGTCAAGTATGGGAATTCAAGTATGAGAAGAATGGGCCATGACTATTTAAAAGCAAAATCATAAAACTGCACCCTTATTCTTAAGGTGAATATAGTTCCTTACTCAAAAGATATGAGTGCAGTATAGTGAAGTAAAACATTAGTTGATAATTTTTCTGATCTGTATCATTTAAGAGATTTTGGGTAGGTTTAGAGCGGTACTTTTTGAAAAATGGCCATTTCAGAGGCTTCCCATCATGTCCCAGTGTCTATGACATCCAGCAAAATAAATGTCGAAGAAAGGAAACTGAAAACAAAAGATTGAAGTAGCAAATTTGGCTTTTATTCAATCATGTTGTGTAATATTAGTAAACTGATTACTAAAATTGAGTACCTAAAAAGCATATTATGTGATAATAATAATGAAAATCTTACAAATGATGATGCTACATTGTTTTTTAAAAATTTTAAAAAATATTTAATTTATTTGTTTTTAGAGAGAGGGGAAGGAGAAAGAAGGAGGGAAATATCAATGTGTGATTGCCTTTTGTGCATCCCCTACTGGGGACCTGGCCAGCAACCCAGGCATGTGCCCTGACTAGGAATCAAACTGGCGGCCCTTTGGTTCACAGCCTGTGCTCAATCCACTGAGCTACACCAGCCAGGGTTGACACTACATTCTAACTTCTGCAACGAAATACCAAACTTTCACTGAGGCCCAAGGCTACTTGTAACTTGAGAACAAGCCAAAGTAGAAGCACAGGACTCTGGCCTAAGTGTCTGGTTGTTTCTAAGAAGCTGAAGTAGATATACCAGAGAAAAAGAACATAGGAAGTCCCCACATGTATGCTGTGAAATTGGAGCTCATGCATTTTGCAATTTAAGGAGAGCATAAGGCAATGAAGGAACCTTGCCCCTTGACACAGAATGGCTATGTAGGATTGCCTCCTGTGCACAAAAAGTGGTGACCAAGTGAAGTGCCCTTTCATCTTTTCAGCAAAACTCTGATTTCCACTCACATTGAATGAGAATTCCAGAAAGGGCCTGCTTGAACTTCTCCTTTGCTTCTTCCATGTCTTTCTCATGGGCAGCTTTCTCATTCACCAGGCGGCGGACATGGCTGTTGGCCGACTGGATCATAGAGTAGAAGTTGTTGGCGCTCCGACGGTTCACCTCTCCTCGTTCAATCCAAGTGAGCAAGGTCTGCACAGCTTCTGAGAATTTGGAATCATCTGAAAAAAAAAAAAGAATTTATTTTTAGAATCATCAAATCCCAATGTGTTTTCCCAACATGCTGGTAAGGAGGCCACCATGACTTTTTGGCAGTGGTTGTTAATTGAATTACTAGGGATGAGGAGTTGTGCATGGCAAACAGACTGAAAAAATGAAAGACTCATAAAGTAGACTGGTTGTAGTTGATGAAGGATTTTCATAACGACAATTGTTTATTCTTTCCTTTAAGACAGTTTTTTTTTACTGATACAGTTTTCGCACATTGTAAATTTCTTAACCTCTCTTTGTAACAGATGAATTAACAGTGAGAAAACTTCATAAATCTATAACACTATTTTTTAATAAGGAAAAGTAAGCTTGAGTCTAACTTGAACTTGATAGTAACTTTTTCCTTGATCTCAAATTATAGTGTTGGAAGGAGCCTTAAGGAGGAGTTAATTGGGTAATTCTTTAGGTATAAACCCTATACCTAAAGGTCAAACACATCTTTGACCTTTTATAACATCACTCCTGCATCCATAGCCCCAGGCCTTCCACTCAGTCCAAATCACAATCTATTTTGATGTAATTCATTGTATTTCTCTATATTTCTTCACATTCGGTTTTGTTTGCCTGAGAAAACCTCCAGGTAGATTTATGCAGTTAGTTAGGAGTTATTCTCTAATGTTAAAATAGCAGCAGAGCTCTTCCACAGCTTCTGGTCCAGCTTCCTGAGATAGCCACTTATATATTCTGCTATTAAAAACTCCGGGGAGGGAAAGTCTATTAGCAACCCATTGAAAGCATGTTCTAGGACTTCACATTTCTCACTAGCCAGAAACCCTTATGTCCAGTGGAAATATCTCTCAATGCAATTTAAATATCTTGACTCTTGCCTTTTTTTCAGTGTAGACATAAAATGAGAGGTCAGTCTTCCCTTTACAGAAGATTTTCATTTCCTAATTGTATATAGTCTATATTTTGCTTGCTTTATGCTTGAGGTCCACATGACCCACAAATTCATTAAAATTTTTTTAATTGACCTGTTTGGTGTTAATGAATGGTTCAGTCTTGGACTGGTATCTTACCAATACTTTCAGCCTTTCCAGTTTTATAAAATTTACCATTATTTCTGTGCCCTATTCAAGACTCTCTATTTTCTGCTTTTCTCTTACAGGAAGACGAAATCAATCCAAACAAAGGATTTCTTAAATGTGTGAATCCTTTAGGCCAGTGATTTTCAAACTTTTTCATCTCGTGGCACACATAAACTAATTACTAAAATTCTGTGGAACACCAAACAATTTTTTTGATGATATGACAAAAAATAGTTATAATTTTGATTTATTCACACTTGATGGCTATTGTTTCATTGACTGTTGTCACTTTTTTGTTTAACAATCTAATGGAAAAGAGGTCAGTGCCCCTGACTAAATAGTCAGGTATTGCATGTTTTACAAATTGAACAACAATACAAAATTAAAAAAAAATCTTGTAGTACACCACTGTGTCTCTTGTAGCACATTGGCTGAGTATTGCTGCATTAGGTAATATGGTGCAGACAAGTCTGGTGAATGAGATCTATGGAAAGTACAGTTAGCAGCATCTTGCTGAGCCTAAAGCACAAGGAACAGGAGAAATGAAATTCATATCATTAGAGCTGGGTTGGTGTCATCAATAAGATTAAAGGAACACTAGTGTTCACCTAATAAAATCAACCATACTCAAAGGATGAAAAAGACTGAATTTGAGCTACTACTACAGGAGATTAGGCAGGGCAATTAATTTTAAATTAGCAAAAATAGTTCTAAAGGTCAAACAAGAGAAAAAAGAACCAAACTAAAGGGGAAGCAGTCTCATTTACCGATGTCTACTAGTCTCCATGGACACTGTGTGAAATAATTTGATCATTTGTAGTCCTCTTCTTGTTGATGGTAGCTAGGTCTTTGAGTAATCGAAGAAGAATGTACACTGACTACTCTTGGGGCTCCTTTTTTTCTCATCCGTAGATGGAGATTTTCACCAGAGTTTCCCAGGGTCACATTAAGTTCCATCATTCTAATTTATTCTGACTTAGAATTCAAAATCAACTTGTTATCTGTGATGAAAGGGGGGTGCTTACATGTCCCAACTCATTGATTACAGCTAAAATTCTTAATGTGGAAAGTGGGGAAAACTTGTTTCTTTCTATAAATGTGATGTGTTGAGAGAAAAGTTCCATCCCTTGAGACAGTCAAAGAATAGAAACACAGGTGGCAGGGAGAGATTTTGTAGTTATTTTAGGCATACCTCTATCTGCGAGGCTCCAACACAAGAAATGTTTACAATCTATTAGTGGATAATTCAAAGGATAACTGCCAAAACTACAAATATATTTATTAAATTTCCCCAAAGAAAACAGTTCTTTTAATCACAAAGCTTGAGTGCTTCCAATACCTTTTAGTTTTTCAGCAACAATGCTGCATTCATGATCTGAATAGTGAACCACTGGGGGTGGGGATGGTGGGCGCAATCTCTCTTCTTCCATCCTTCTACGGTGGCGTTCCTCCCTTGCTAGCATACGCTGTTTGCATTCCCACTCATAGAGGTCATCTCGAGCCTGTGCAAAATCAACGTGGAGCCGGCCTGTGTCCTTCTTGTCAGTGCTAGAGCCTAGGCGAATGCGGTAACCTAAGTGTACAAGAGGGAGACAGAGGACTATAAGAGCAGCCCAGTAAGTGAGCAACTGTAAATACCTTTCCAAGTGTAGTTCTTCAGATGCAGTTGCAGCAGTTTCAAGTGACATATAACTCCAAATTTCCTCCCCACTACTAGCAAGGTGAACTATTGAAAGACTTGGATTATACTCTCATCTCTGATAACAGTTCACTATTCTATTGGTTGAGTCAGTCTCATCTGTAGGTGCTCCTTTTATCCATCTGCAATCTTACCTCTGGTAGAGGGAGGCTCTCTGGGTGATGGTATCAAGAACAAGTCTTATAATGCCAAAATCACAAATAACAACAAAAAATCAACAAAAGGGACTACATCAAACTCAGAAGGAACAACAACAACAAAAAAAGAAAAGACAATTTACAGAATGGGAGAAAAATTTTGCAAGCCTTATATCTGATAAAGGTGTTAATATAAAAATAGTTTAAGAACTCAATTAACTCAATTACAAGAAAAAATCCAATTAAAGATGGGAAGAACTAAATAGACACTTCTCCAAAGAGGACATCAAAATGGCCAATAGACACATGAAAAGATGCTCAACATCCCTAATTATCAGGGAAATGCAAATCAAAACCTCAATGAGATGTCACCACACACCTGTCAGAATGGCTATAATCAACAAGACAAATGACAAAAGGTGGCAGCAAGGATATGGAGAAAAGGGAATTCTTGTACATTGTTGGAAGGAAAGTGAATTTGTCCAACTACTATGGAAAACTATGTGGAGGTTCCTCAAAAAATAATAAATCAACAAACAACAAGGGCTGGTGAGGTTGTAGAGAAAAGAGAACTCTACTGGGAATGCAGACTGGTGCAGCCACTGTGGAAAACAGTATGAAATTTCCTCAGAAAACTAAAAGTGGAACTGCCTTTTTTTTAAAATGTTTTTTTTTAATTTTTTATTTTTAGAGAGAGGGGAAGGGAGAGAGAAAGAGAGGGAGAGAAACAGCAATGTATGGTTGCCTCTCACATGGCCCTCATGGGGACCTGGCCCGCAACCCAGGCATGTGCCCTGACTGGGAATCAAACCGGGACCGCTTGGTTCCCAGCCCGCACTCAATCCACTGAGCTACACCAGCCAGGCCGGAACTGCCTTTTGACCCAGAAATTCTACTGCTGGGATTATACCCTAAGAATCCTTAAACACCAGTTCAAGAGAACCTATGCACCCCAACGTTCATAGCAGTGTTATTTACAATAGCCAAATGCTGGAAACAGCCTAAGTGCCCATCATCAAAGGAGTGGATCAAAAAACTGGTACATTTACACAATGGAATAATATGAAGCAGAAAGAAAGAAGGAACTCCTACCCTTCATGACAGCATGGATGGAACTGAAGAGCATTATGCTAAGTGAAATAAGCCAGGTAGTGAAAGACAAATACCACATGATCTCACCTAGAAGTGGATCCTAATTAACAAAACAAACAAATGAGCAAAATAGAACCAGAGAATTGGAAATAAAGGATGAACTGACAGTGGCCAGAGGGGAGGGGGCATGGGGGTGGCAGATAATGGGGAAAGAAGGGGAAGGATCAAGCAAAGGAACACAAATAGAGGACTCATGGGCACAGACGGTTGGGGGGATTGACTGTGGGAGTGTGGGGGGATAGGGTAGGGGTGAACAATGGGAAAAAATGCAGGACAACTGTAACTGAAAAACAATACATAAAATAGAAGGTAATGGAGCAACATCTGAAGGAGGGGGGACCTGTCAACCTAGAATTCTATATCCAGAGAACATATCTTTCAAAAGGAAAGCCAGAATAAGTTCTTTTTTAAAAAAATGCTGAAAGAATTCACCAGGAGCAGACTTGCATTATTTAAAAAAGGGTTAGATGAACTGACAAGCAAAATAGTGATGACTTCTAGACAGAGAGCAGGCTGACAGCTGTCTGGGAGCAGGGGGCTGGGGGGAGTTGAGGGGATAGAGGGATTGACCGAAAAAGGAAAAAGAGAAAAACTCATGGACAAGGTCAATAGTGTGGTGATTGCTGGGTGGAAGTGGTGTTGGGGGGAGGTGTAGGAGGGTAAAGGGGGGATAAATGATGATGGATGGAGTCTTGACTTGGGGTAGCGAATACACAATACAGTGTATAGATGATGTGCTGCAGAATCGAGCACCTGAAACTTGTATAATTTTGTTAACCTGTGCTACCCTAATAAATTCAGTAAAAAGGGAAAAAATAAATAATTAATCAATAAAGGTTA
Organism: Micronycteris hirsuta; assembly: GCA_004026765.1. Lineage (NCBI taxonomy): Eukaryota > Metazoa > Chordata > Mammalia > Chiroptera > Phyllostomidae > Micronycteris > Micronycteris hirsuta. Next base: position 50,041 of record PVJI01009008.1, read on the forward strand.
AAGGAACTCAAGCACAGGGAAAATGATACCGCAAGGAAATATGGATTTATACAAAGGAAGAAAGAGCATATATAATATATAATTGCATTTATATGAAAGTCTAGAAAATGTACACTAATTAGACATAAAAAGAATCAGTGGTTGCCTGGGGAGGGCAATTGAGAGGGGTAGGAGTGCAGTATTACAAAAGGTGCAGGAAGAAAGCTTTTGGATGAGGTGGACATATTCATTATTTTGATTCTAGTGACCATTTCACAGCTATATATATGTGTGTCATAATATAAACTTATATTATTGAAATATACCAAGTTCATTTTATATCAATTATTATACCTCAATAAAGCTGTTATAAAGAATAATGTCTAGTAACACTGAAACTGCTATATATTCATTTTATAAAGAGGAAGAATACATACATTTCATAAGCAAACTTTGCTAGGGCCTATTTCAGTTTACAATGCACTTTCATACACATTCATCTTATTTGATAATTGGAATCATCAGAAAAATGGAGCTATTACATATTATTATGTTGCCTATTCTGCCAGGATGTGCAGAAGGATCAAATGAGATGACGATAGGAAAGCTTTGTGTAAACACACGAAAAACACTGTGATACTATGAGGATAGTGTCCTCTGCACAATGCCAGCTTCCAAAGCTCTTCAAACTGCAATGGAAAAACAATGATTACTTCTACATTTCTAGCCCCTTTGCAAAGTGATTTTTGTTTTAACATTTTTTTAATGTGGCAGAACAGCCATCCAACTCTAGCACTTGCGAACTTTCATTTAAATGGCAAAATTTAGTTGTTTTCACATCACTGATTGCAATTCCCTTTCGTTTGGCAGCCTTGAGAATGTTTCCAGGAGGTGATAGTTACCAGAGAGCTGATTTCAATGACATATAGATGAATGCTTCCCGAGCAGCATGTCATCTTTTACGTACAACTGTTCAGGGCCTTTCAACTTTTACATTCTTATTAAAATAGTCTATTGTGGGATGCTGTTACCATTGGTAAGTGATATCAAATATTCAGCAGTTAAATTTTATAGCACTTAGCAAATTCAATGTGAGTATTCCACATCTGTCTTCTCCTCTCCTTTCTCATGTTACCAGTCTACTTTTTCAAAACCTCATTACCTTTTCCCTGGCCTATTGCAACAGGAATCTACTAACCTCCTTTCCTCTTTTCTCCTCTAATTCATTTTTATACAGAGCAGTCAGATTACTCTTTCATAAACAATCATCTTCCTTGTTCAAAGATTCCTTCAACAATTATCTATGACCAGATGAATAAAGATCCAAGTAAGTCACGCAGTGTGCTCACAACTGATGTTCCTCCTCCTTTCATTTCTACATAGTACACAAATCACTACTCATTGCTTCCTTGAATGTTCATCAAAACTTACCACCTTTGTACCTTTGCTCATGCTGTATCTATGCCCCATTGTCTACATCCAAATGTTTTGTCTTTGACAAAGACTTCGTCCACATGCTACCTTTCTTGATAACCCCAGAAGTCAGAAATCTCTCTCTCTCTCTCTCCTCTTCCCTCCCTCCAAGCTTGTCTGCCTTGGTCTTTGCTGTATCCTCAGAAACACAGTATTCTGCCTAGCTGTCAACAAATATTAGATAATTGACTTCCATAAATAATTTTAAGCATCTATTTTTGTTCAAAGACACAGTTCCTTCCCCTAAAGAGTCCACACTCTGGTGATGGATACAATTGTAGAGGTAGTTTTAGCATGGTGCTATAGGTGTCATGTTAGGAGAAAGTAGTGAGTGCTGTGGAATCACTGAGGAAGGGGTACCTAAATCAGCCTGGCACAGAGTGGGGAGAGAAATCAGTTAAAGACTTCCAGAAGAGGTTATGACTGGCTGGAGCTTTAGGATATGAATATGTGTGTATGATGGGTGGGGGTGGAAAAGGTAATTATAGTCAGAGGAAAAGGCATAAAACACCACGATACATTCTGGGAACTATAATTAATTTAGTGTTGTTGGGACACACATGTGAGGGAAGGATTGGGAGATAATGCTGAAAGGTGAAGCAGATCATCAAGGCCTTTAGATGCTGTTTACAAGTAAGTAGTTTGGAGTTATCCCATAGAAAATTGGGAACTACTGAATAACTTTTTTAAAAGATTTTTATTTATTTTTAGAGAGAGGGGAAGGGAAGGAGAAAGAGGAGAGAAACATCAATGTGTGGTTGACTCTTGCATTCCCCCTACCAGGAACCTGGCCTGCAACCCAGGCATGTGCCCTGACTGGGAATCGAACCAGTGACCCTTCGGTTCGCAGGCTGGCACTCAATCCACTGAGCTACACCAGCCAGGACGGAACTACTGAATAACTCTAAAGGAAGAAGTTGGATGGTAGCATGCATTTAAATCTCTGCAGGCAAGAGGGGGTACTATTAGGCTCAAACTTTAGCTGCCACAGATGCAAATACACTAATGCCCAATCTCTGCATTGTGCCTGCTGGGCACAATCCTCATGACTGAACACCTACCAGAAAGATAAAGGGCTTTGTCCACCATGTACTCCTCAGCAAAGCGAATGTGACAAAAGTTCTTTTTGCTCTTCCGAATAGCAATGATCTCTCCACACTGTTCGAACACTTCCACGATGATCTGCTCTGTCCCATTTTCAGGCAGGCCACCCACAAATACCGTTTTGCATCCTGGTGGTCGTTCTCGGGTTGCAGGAGGTGGAAGATCTAAATGCAAATGCAAAAGTATTTGAAATTACAATGTTTGCTTGGAACAGACCTCTTTGAAACCCAATGTATCCCCAAGATAGCCCTACTGTACCCACCAGACTTTTGCCTAAGAGTGCCTGAAGCATATGGCCCCAAGATGCTCATCTCCACTCTACAGTGAATTGGTTGGATGAACCTGAAAATCATTTTATTTAATAGTTTGGTGCTCATAATGGCTACAGGATAAATTCATAGACCTGTTTGTCTGTCCCATCTAGCTATCTTTAATTTTATTCTTTACTTTTGTTGTGACAACTCACCTATGTTCTGTTTTCAGTCATTTTTATTAAGAAGAAAGTTAGTTGGGTGAAATCACACTTAGTTTAAGGATGAATTCTCAGAACCAGTGGAACACTGGAATTTTTGTAATTCAGTTTGTAGTTAGCATATTCTCTCTGTTCATTCTTACTGAAAGAATTGTTTTAGGATTAATTTGACAATGATGAGGTGAACATGTACAAAAATGTTTATACCTCTCAGAATGATTTGATTGACAATGTCAGCCAGAGTACAAATGATCCTTTTTTGGGGTTTTTGTTTTTTGGTACCAGTGAGCCCTTTCTTAAATTCCTTGATGGAGATCTGAGGTTGAGAGCTAACCATGCAGCATTTAGAGGAAACTATGAAAGCCAGCAGAGAAAGTAAACTTGTCTGGGAAATCATTAACTAAAGTGAGATAAATGTGGCTATAAAGAGACATTAAAAACCTACTTAATGAGAGATTCTCACTCTGCTTTAAAAAGTTGGCTTCCTACTCACTCATTTTATACATGAAGCCCATTGTATCTGCCAGCTTCTTGTTGCTATTTATACGTATGTATTGAAGCATTTTCCAAGCAAAACCCTATAGTTCATAGCCCTCTAAAACAAAGTGTGGTGGTCAAGGGTTTTTCTAATATTGGTTTTGGATCTGCAAAGATTTATTTTGTGTAATCCATTCTCTCCATTGAGCTCTTAACAATAATTCTCTCAGCTCAAGATCTGGAGAGCTCAACAACCAGTGATTACAGCTCATATACAAAAATAAATGAGTCTCACTTGTACATTAGGTCAAAACCCCCACCTGGCTCTTATCCAAGTTGGCAAGAAGATGATTTGCAAGCTTCCTTGGGTATCAGCATCTCTAGCTTCCTCACTTGGCTACCACTGTCTATCTTATCAGTGTGGCTGAGAATAATCAGTTTCTCTGTTGAGTCAATATAAGGGGAGAGGGATTCAGGGAACTTACAAAGTTTCTGTTAATTTTTAAATGTCTATAATTTTAAGAACTCACTGTATTGGTTTTTTGATCCATATGAGAAATTTAAAGAGAAAAAGAAAATAACCTAGGGAGCAGGGATCTGAAATGTCTTAGTCATGGACACTGGAGAGGTTATAAGTTTTAGTCAAAAGGGGGAAGATGAGGTCCAGAATTTCTTGAGACTTAAGCTTCTCAGTTTTTAAGAACTGGAAAGGATTCTAGATAACACACTTCCAGTAATTCTCAACTCTAGCAGCACATTAGAATCAAGTTTGGAGTCAAACAGAAATAAACAGAAATGCCTAGGCCCCACTCTAATGAATGTAATTTAATTAGACTGGGGTGCAGCCTATACATTATTTTTTAAAGCTCTTCAGGCAAATAAATTATGTAGCTAAGATGGAAAACCACTGACTTGGTGTAAACTCATATTACAAAGGAAAGATCTTAGCTAAGTAAGGCTCAGTGATTCATTCAAGGTCATCAAGTTAGATAGACATATAAAGAGCATGAACCTAGAACAGATGAACCTGGATTGAAACATTAACTTAATTATTCACTGTCTGTATGACCATGGCAGAACCTCTGAGAACCTCATTTTTCATCTCTAAAATAAGGATACAATCTTCTACCTTATAAGGTAGGATAATTGATAATCTACTATCTATATTGCATGTGGTACAATGCTTAGCACTTGATAGGTTCCCAACAAATAGCAGTTATTATAGAGTTATTATTATTTACTATTATAGAACTAAGATTTCCTAATTGCCACTTTAGGGCTTTCTAAAGCCATACTGCAAGTCTGGAGTAGAGTGGTAGCTAAGACCTGGACTTTTAAACTCCCAGCTCCTTGTTTTATCCAGATCTCTAATAAGTCTGGGTTTAGGAATGAATGACTCTTATTGATAAAGGAATCTACAGCTGTGAAGACAATGTGGTTTTGGCCATGGAACATAACCCAGCCTCTGACTATATAGGTAAAGAATTTGCAAGAGCATACATACAGGTAGAACAATGTTTTCAAGTCAAAGACTTTAGAATAAAATCTTGTTTCAGGATCCTTCTGAAATCTACTGTTTAAAGGAATTTGATGATAAAGAGTCTTTTTGTGAAGCAAATAATCACCTTTTCATATTATTTGAGTTTGCTTAGTTAGGTCTGCCTTAGGTTCATTGATGGGCTCTTAGGAATGTCTTTACTGATGCAGTTACATGTAACACTGTAAACACATAGGCTCTTTTCCTTGACTACATTTGTGGGACTTAAACATTGTGTGATGAAGTTGTCACCTATTTAGATGCTGTCATTATTCTGTGGTGACTGGTAAGTAAAAGAGCATAAAAGCTACTAAGAGTAGTGTCAAGAATGTAGGGCATTTATTTCTTTTCCTTGGATTAATGTAGAAAGCCTCTTTGAAAGCATTTGCTGAGATTTAGGTGTATGCCACCAAGAAGGCAAAATGGGCTATGCTATCTTCCTTAATGGATAGTACTTGTTCTTTAATTAACAGCTCAAAGTACTTTGTTGTTTGGGCCTGATTTTCTAATCCCACTGAAATAGAGTGATCTTGGCACAGCAATGATAACTCCATAGGAGAACAAATTCAATAGTGCTAAGCTATTAATCAGGTAAGGTGTTAAGCTCTTTTAACACCCCTTTCACCACTCTGGATGGAAAACTTTCCTGTAAAAAGATTCAAGATAATTGGGAGTATAAAGAACTCTAATCTCTGGTAATGGAAAAGGAGGAGCTTCCAGCAATTATAATTACAACTAAGCACCTACGCTGGGGAGCTATACTGAGGCAATCAGCATTAAGATCAGAGTCACTGCTGATATTTGAGGCAGGGAGCAGCTCAGACGACCTATAAGCCACTTGCATCTTGCTTTTCAAAGGAGCATCACAGATCACTCAACTGGTTTGCCAGAATTTACATACTGCAAATCTTTGAGTTGATTTTATTAGACAGCTCAAGACTGAGGGCTCCCTAGACAATCAGCAGGGATCAGATGTATTTTAGTGTAATCCCAACTGATTGCAAATAATCAGAAGGTGGCAAATCTTTACTAATTCTCTATTTACCAACTTCCCCAAATTTTCTTTATAGAACTCAGTTCTAGGAACCAAAATCAATGAGGTGGGCCTGTTTTGAGATGGCAAAATGAAAACAATTGCTCTTTTCTGGCTCATGGGTTCTTTCCCATGTGTCTGGACACAAATAGAAGATGGTATTCTACCATTTATTCCACATGTACTGTCATTTCACAGTAGACTCAAAATGTAACCTCTCCATACAGAAGGTCTATTAGTTGGAGTAAAAATCTTGGCAAAATTGAATTTTCTGGAGAAATGGTGCTTCCCTTTTATACCAGCAACTCAGAACTGCTGACTGAGAATGCAGTAAATCTCTGATAGCCACTCTGTGGAAAAAAAAAAGTAACTGTGATCCAGAAAGCTTTCTTTTGCCATTTTTCTGACTCCTGGGAATCAGAGGATGTTGCTTATAGGGCAATGGAATACTCACTCACCATTTATTTTTAGTAGATTAGTGTACAGTATGCTCCAGTCTAGTTTGACCTTGCATTTTTAGACCAAAACTGATTTTCCCTAGTCTAGATCAGAGGGGTTAAGTTACTTACAAAAGATATAATGGCTATTTAATGGTGGATATTTCTAAAGGTAGACATGATAAGAGTTTTCTAACAAATTAAATATGGTATGTGAGGGAAAGAAAGTTAGGTAGGGATGAACTTTAAGTTTTTCTTTTATTATTATTTTTTAAAGATTTTATTTATTTTTAGTGAGAAGGGAGAAAGAGAGTGAGAGAAACATCGATGTGCAAGAGATACATTGATCAGTTGCCTCTCACATGCCCCAAGTGAGGACCTGGCCCACAACCCTGGCTGGGAATCGAACCAGTGACATTTTGGTTTGCAGGCCTGCACTCAATACACTGAGCTGCACTAGCCAGGGTGATGACCTTTAAGTTTTGACCAGAGCAACTGAAAGGATGGAGCTGGCACTATCTGAGATGGATAAGGTTGCCAGTGGAAAAGGTTTGGGGGCAAAGATTAGTTTTGTTTTGAACATATTAAGTTGTGATGTCTACTTCATATCTAAGTGGAGATAACAGATAGGCAGTTGAATATAAATTTCAGGTTCAGAGACAAGGTCTGAGCTAAAAACATAAATTAGATTTATTGGCATATAGTTTTATAGTCATGAGATTGGATGAGATAATCAAAGGTGTGAGTGTAGACAGGGGACAGGTCCAAGGATTGAGCCATGGGGCTCTCCAATTATAAGAAGTCAGGAGGAACAGAAGGCTATGAGCAAAGGACACTGAGAATGACAAACCAGTGTGATGGAAGGAACACCAATAGTTTTCCTGGAAGCCAAAAGAAGAAAGGTTATCAATGAATAAGGAGTAATCAACTGCATCATATATGGTTATCAGGTCAGTTAGAAAGAGAATTGAGAATTGACCACTGGATTTAGTATTATAAGGTTACTTAGTGTCCTTAAACAAGGGACATTTTGAAAGAGAGGGGGCAAAAGAATCTCTCAAGGGTGTCCAACCTGCAGCCCATGGGCCACATGAGGTTCAGGATGGCTATGAATGTGGCCCAACACAAAATCGTAAATTTACTGAAAACATTATGAAATATTTTTGTACGATTATGTGTCACAATGTATTTAGTGTGTAGCTCAAGACAACTCTTCTTCCAGTATGTTCTAGAGATACCAAAAGATTGGACACCCCAGGACTGTAAATGAAGAAGATGTAAGAGAGAAGAGAAAAATTGGAAAGATTAAGTCTTTTGAGGACTTTTGCTGCTAAGGTGTGTACATACATACAAAATACTTGTGCTCCTTTAAATTTTGAAATGTTGGAGCTCCTCAAGGGGTTCTGCTTGGTTGTCTTCCCTCTTGATCTATATAATCTCTCTGGTAGTCTCATTCATTCTTACACAGTCAAGTGACCTTATGTTTCAAGAGGGATGAAGGGGTCACATACTAAATGTAGCAGACAGATAAAGCAATTTAAGGACTAAAAAGTATCCATTGGATTTAGTACCCAATATTTAAATGGACATGTATTAGGGTGATGAATTATTAACTACTGTTATATTTTCAGTACCTTCCACATGGAAGTGTTCCAGGAAAGGTTACACTTGGAGCTGGAAAACAGTGTGAGATCAGGAAGAAGGATGGGTAAGTGGTAAGTAGAAATGTGACAAAACATGAAGCAGATCAGTGAAAGGCATTTGGAGTCGAGTTGGACTCTGAATTTATGGTTACTGGTAGCCCCATGACTTTTAGGGTTCTGTATATGTGACAGGCACCTGGATGAAGTGTCAGGTGGGAGAGAGGAGAAGAAATTGGTGCTAAAGATATTTTCTAATGAAGGAACAAAACAGAAGCACACTACATAGGTGCATAAAGAGCCCCTAAAATCACACGATCTTGTTGCTGAGAGGCCACTGAGTACAAGAGAATATACCAGAGACAGGAATATTGAGTGAGTACTGGGATTTATAATCCAGGTGTTATCAGACTGGCTTGGTGGGCCCTGGATAAGATAAGGGATTAAATCAGACCAAATCCCTGCTTTTCTTGTCTTAACTGTTCTTCCCATCTCACCATGGCAAAGTCTTGGGGCTGTTGACAAAAATGGCATATTTGCCATGATTTTAGCAGAGAACTAAGACAGGCATTAGTATTTTCTCCACTTAATTAAACTGAGCACACTTTAAACAAAATTAAAGTTCTAAAAGAAATAGAACACCAGTTTACATTAAGCTGTTTCAGGGGTGTTATTTTTTGAATTCCATTCCAAAGCCAGGTTCCTTCCCAGAAACCACCACTTTACTGGTACTAATTGCCTTTTCAGCATTATTAAAACAAAGCTGAAGTTCTAAAGGATTAAGTTGTAAAGGTAAAGTGCTTCCCTCTCACACTGTATACCTTCCAACTCAGAAATGAGAAGGAATGGTTGTAGGTGGGAAAAGATAAATGTACTTGATTTCTCACCTAAGTGCATCTACGAAATCTTTCTCAACAAAGATTTCTGTTTCACATTAGAGAGTTCTGTTTCCTTTACTAGAGACTATAAAAAATCAGAGACTCTTTAAGCTATATATTTCTACATTCAATTAAACACTGCTCAACAATGAGGTCTATGCGTTATAGACAAAGCATTTGAGCTACTGTTTCTAAATTTAGGAACTGAATGTACAGCAGTCATCCCTTGCACCCTATGCAGACATTACAGGTTATGAGCCATCTGGTTAGACTAGACTTGATTAAGACTATGAAAGCCTAGTACAGGTTAATATTGTGATAAATGAATGGCTAAACCAGCAGGATGCTACCTTTATATAAGCAGGAGGTTTTAACATTGCAATGCCTAAATTCATGGCTTTGAAGTGAAAAAAGGTAGTGTCAGGGATGCACAGCTTTCTCTACTATAAAAGTACCACACTGGAAGAAAGGGAAAAAAACTCTGTTTTCCATTTATACGGACAGTGACACTAAGAGTATGAGACAATACTACAACGATGTCACTCATTCACCTAGGCACTAAACACAAACTAGAAATAGCCACATGAATTGGCAGGTAAGGCCTACTGGGACCATTTTATTCTCCATTCCCTAATTCTTCTGTGATATGCTAATTCTCCTAATTTGGTCCTCTGAAATGCTGGTTTCCTAAATTTATTATTGGTCTGGAAGGAAATCCCTGCTGACAAACAAATTCAAAGTTTGGAAGACAGTATTAACAATATTTTTCACTAGCAAGAGAAGCTAGGATGATTTGTTCGATCAACCCTGACTCTAAAGTCCTCTCAGTTATGAGCAGACCATACTAAATAGATTCTGCATTTCTGCCAGGGTCTGATTTGATGATTAACTGATTCTTATGTAAGGTAGGAGATGAAATAGTTATCTGAAGTCACATGTCAAAAGCTCATGTTTATTGTGTTAGGCAAGTTCATTTGATCTAAGGCCTAGACCCCTGAGTGTTTCCCTTAATGGTTTTAATATCGTAGCACTATAGTGGTGCCCCCCTCAAGTAGGCCACCCAGTACCACTAGAACTGTGGAAGAAGCTTTAATGAGGCTTGGGTTATGTGATTGTGAACATGCAACTCTTTTTAAAGTATACTTTATTGATTATGCTATTACAGTGGCCCCAAGCTTTCCCCTTTGACCCCCTCTGCTGGTTCCCCCCTTACTTCCAGTAATTCCACCTGCCTTAGTTCATGTTCATGGGTCACGCATTTAAGTTCATTGGCTTCTCCATTGCCTACTGATATTAACATCCCCCTGTCTATTCTGTACCTACCCAATTATGCTTCTGAATCCTTATACCTTTCCTCCCATTCTTCCCTTCCCCCTCCAAGCTGATAACCTTCCAAATGATCTCCATATCTATGATTCTATTCATGTTCTAGTTGTATGCTTAGTGTGTTTTTGATGTTTAGATTCAGTGGTTGATAGTTATGAGTTTTTGTCACAACTTTTGGTCTTTTTATATTTATAGTTTTGGTCTTCTTCTTTTTCCTAAATAAGCCCCTTTAACATTTCATATAATAAGGGCTTGGTGATGATGAACTCCTTTAGCTTTACCTTGTCTGGGAAGCACTTTATCTGACCTTCCGTTTTAAATGATAGCTTTGCTGGATGGAGTAATCTTGGTTGTAGGTCCTTGCTTTTCATCACTTTACATAATTCTTACCAGTCCCTTCTTGCATGCAAAGTTTCTTTTGAGAACTGAGCTAATCGTCTTATGGGAACTCCTTTGTAGGTAACTCTCTGCCTTTCTTTTGCTGCTTTTAAGACTCTCTTTATGTTTAATCTTTGACATTTAATTATGATGTGTCTTGGTGTGGACCTCTTTGGGTCCAACTTGTTTGGGACTCTCTGTGCTTCCTGGACTTGTATGTCTATTTCCTTTGCCAAATCAGGGAAGTTTTCTTTCATTATTTTTTCAAATAAGTTTTAAATTTCTTGCTCTTCCTCTTCTCTTTCTGGCATCCCTATGATTCTGATGTTGGCACTTTTGGAGATGTCCCAGATCCTTCTTAAACTCTCCTCATTTTTTTTTGAAGTCTTGTTTTTTTTATTTTGTTCTGGTTGAATGTTTATTTCTTCCTTATGTTCCAAATCATTGATTTGAATCCTGGCTTCCTTCCCTTCACTGTTGGGTTTCCTGTGGATTTTTTCTTTATTTCACTTAGTAAAGCCTTCATTTCTTCCCTTATACTTTTGCCATAGTCAATGAGATCTTTGAGCATTCTGACTACCAGTGTTTTCAACTCTGTACTTAATAGGTTGGTTATCTCCTCATCACTTAGTTCTTTTTCTGGGGTTCTGTTCTGTTTCTTCATTTGGGTTATATTTCTTTGTCTCCTGGTTTTGGAAGCCTCTCTGTGTCTGTGTACTAGGTAGAGCTGCTTTGATTCCATTTTAGTGCACCTGTTAAGTTGTATGGGGCAGAGCCATGGGTATTCACCAAGGTGGGGCAACCATGGCTCCGTGTGTGGGGGAGGGGTCAAAGAGGGAACAGTGCTACTGCTGGCTGACGTCTGGGGGCTTGCATGGTTCTCACCCCATTTCTAGTCACTTTACCCACTTCCTGTGTATGACTGGTGCCCCTTCAGCTGCTGCCCTGGTTATGGTTCTCATGATGGGTGGATTCACATATGTTCTAGGCTCTTCTGAGAAACCAGCAATGTCTTCCACCACCCCGACCCCCATTGGGTTTACAGCTGGAAGTTATGAGGCTTGTTTTTCCCCAGTGCCGGAGTCCTGAGCTGTGTGGTATGGCCTCAGGCTGGGCTCACTTGTTCACAAGGTGTCCCCCTGATTTTTATCCACCACAAGTGAATGTGGGGCTGCCCATTGGGCCAGCCCACCCCCACCCACTCACTGCTGCTGTACTAAGTGCTCTCTGCCTGGATGAATATAGCTTCTTTAAATTCTTAGCTGTTGGACATTCGTATAGTTCTGGGTGTTTTTCTGGGTGATTTTCTGGCAGTTCTGTTCCTTCTTATGGTTGTGCAATGAGGCAAGGTGTGTCTACCTACACCTCCATCTTGACTGGAAGCCTGAACATGTAACTTTTGATCATTAAAGTAAATATAAAATCCCAAATAGATATGGAAAAAAACATTGAGTCAATTATTATTGCTGTTACATTGAAACTGAAAAATGGGCACTGTATCTTTGCAGATATTTTTAAGAGTCTAAAGAGAAACCTATTAGTTACTGACAAGATAGATATCTAGATCATTTCCACATTAATTGCATTTACTAAATAGCTGCAAGTAGTTTGAACTAGACTCAATATTCCTCTTGCCCTCATGGTAAGTTGAACTTGACCTCACTGTCTACTGCAGACCATCAGTTGAATGGCAATAGTTTGACTGATGTGTGAATAGCTGGTAGCACTGTAGGATTTTTGGCACCAAATTTATATTCTTATGTGCCTTAGGTAGGCTCAAAACACACTCTATTTCTGCGATCATCAGAACGTAAGCCAGTTATGAAAAGGAGAGCCTGCAAATGACAGTGTTGAGCAATTTGTGTCAGGTGCTTCCTTCTTTACTACCACACCTGAATTCCTTATTAGATGACATTAAAAACACATTTTATAATTTGTAATAAAACAAGCACACAGAAATCTACTGCTTTGTGCAGAAAATTCAGCCTTGCCTAGTAAGGTGAAAATTTTCTTGTATTCTGTTTTCTAGGTGAAACTTCTGTGCACATATCTATGAAGCTCTTGGATATTCTTTTGAAAAAGAAGAAAACATTCCTAGAAAACAAAACTTGTGACTTATGTGGAGAAAAAGCAGAATATTACTTGGATTTGGAGGGAAAAGTGTGCAGCTTTTACAGTGTATGATCTCTTTTACTACTGGCATATCTGGCGGAATTGGAGGAGGTACTATTCCCAAACCAGGCATCATTGGAGTTATTGGTGGAATTCCAGTCATCATTCCAAGAGCAGGATCAAAGTCTAGAAAAGTAAAGGAAAGAGAGAACAATAAATGACACCAGGCCAAGTCAAATAGAGGCATAATGTTACCTTATAAGCTTTATACCAAAGGTCTCTCTAACACAGAAGCAGAATATTTAAGAAAACATGGTATTAACATTACCAGGTCTTAAATATTATATGCATGCATTTTCCTTTTGGGATAGGGCTTTTTGGTCATGTTTTACAAGTGCCTATTTGCCTCTACATCTCATTTTGATATCCAAGGCCTTTCATAATATGACTGTGCCTTTTCTGTTGGTCTTGCCTTCCAGTGGTTCCCAACACATAACCTCTGCTCCATTCAGATAAGGCTTCTTGCTGTCCCTTGTAACACTTCTTGGCTTTTTGCAGTGTAGGGTAGTGTTAAGAGCATAGAGTTTTGGGGATGAGGAAGACCTGGGTCCTAGTTCCACCATTTGCTTAGCAGAATGAATTTTTTGAACCTCCACTTCCTCATTTGCAAAATAGGGTTAATTCCATTTACCTTATAGGGAGCTGTGAGGAATAAACAAAATGATGAATCTAATGTGCTTAGCATAATGCACAGCACAAAATGCTCCATAAATAACTATTCTCTGTGCTTTGTTGTTGTTGTCCTCCCTGTGTAGAATCATGTGAGTCTCGCCAAATTCTCCCCATGCCCACAGGCCTGGCTTAAGGCCCAACCTTCCTGAAACACCCTTTCCAGATAATTGTGGTTATTTCTCAACTCTATGTCTAGTAACCATTTGTTCTACACATGTTGCCACTGAATTTTATTTTACATCATCCTTTGTTTCATTCAGGGAATTGAGAGTGCCCAAGTAAGTATTTTTTTGTGGGGCTCATCTTTATACAAAATTTGATTCACTCCAAGTCAGTGTCAACACTATTTATTGGCACAATATTATGCAATACCATGAAAGAAATAGCATACCAGGCAGCTGGATTGATTACTTGCCAGGCTGCTCTCCTGGAGCCAAGCCTCTAGGAAGACTCCATAGGCATGAGTTCTGAGGCTCCTTGAGGGCATCTAGTGGACTCCACATGTGGAATAGAGGGCCAGAGAGTACCCCAAAGGGGAGACATGGGAACTGGTGTTCACATAGATTGAGTTGGAGATCAGGGCTCCTTGCTTAGATGAGCTTGGTGCAAACCCTGGTCAGTTCTAGACACCGGAGGGGAACGTCGAAAATTTCAAGAAATGTGTTTTTTGAGATTAAATAAAAACACATAGGACCTGCTCTGGACTTGAGGAACTACGCTGATGGCACTGCCTACCTGGCCAGTGCTCAGTACTAGAAGGGGACTTAAAAAAAGTATCAAGACAGGCATTCCAAAGAATGAGTTCCCCTGAGGTGTGAGACCAGGGCAGAGGCTCTGCTTGCCTGGCTCTAAAGGTGGTACTGACTTCATTGTTTACATTTTGTCTCTATATCCAAATGAAAGTTCTTTGAGAGAAGGGTGTGCATTATATTTCTTTATTTTCCCACCTCTCGTCTCTGCCCTGTGCTGTAGAATGCACAGTGGACTGCAAACGAAGTATTGGCTAAAGAGTTCTGATAATGTAGGGGAAGCTGCATTAGCATAGCAGGTCCTATGGCTGAAATCTTTACTCTGCTCACCACACTGGTCTGAGGGGCAATGCCTGTGAGCATGTCCTCAAGGTTGCTCTGAATCCCCAGGGTGGCTCTCTGAGATATTGAAGGAAGTAGATCTAAGCAGTGGGAAGAATCTGTGGTTCCTACAAGAGCAGAACTTCAGGTGTAATGAGCCCAGCGGGAGGGAATCTTGTGACTAGGCAGATAGGCAGGTGGATGACACATGGGCATCTTCCATTGCAAGTCAGACCAAGAGAGCTAGGGCATTCCCCATCCTCTCACATGTATACTGAGATGTCAAGACCCTAGACATATATGGGAAGAAAATTTTTTTTTCCAAAAGGAAATTTTATTTTTTTCTGAAAACAAATTTACCTTTATCTTTCCAATGTCACTTTACCCAACATGCATGTATACATACATACTCCTTCCCTTCTTCCCTGTAGCTGTTATATCCCTACTCTCCTCCACATATTAGTTATATGACCTTGAGGAAGGTTTCTTAAAATCTGTGTGCCTCCATTCCCTTTTTGATAAAGTAGGGATAAATAACAACATTTATCTCAAAGGGTGAAAGCATAGAACAGATAAGAAAAACTCTGGCATGATAGGTGGTAGTCCTGATAGGTAACTTTCCTTCTTTGCATTCAAAACATGTATACACAGACTAATAAATTCACTTTTTCAGGCATTCATTTCCATATTCCTCAAATGTTTGTGATAGTATTGTGTATTTCAGGCTCTAGGCAGATGGAGACTGGGGTCCAGGTCTTCCTTTCCATTGTGTAGAACTTAAGGTCCCTGATACTCTGTTCCTATGCTGTAGAATGAGCACTGTGGTTAAGAATGCCATTTAGGTCTTTGGAAAATTTCATTCTTTTTGTATAAGATTTTGGAAAAATTGTTAACATTACTCCACCCATTTACAAACTGCTAATTTTCAGTGGCAAAAGATTAGATTAGATAGCCAACTAAACAATACTAGCTATTTTTTCCCTCCTACTGAAATGTTTGTCTTCCTTTTATTGTTCTGCCTGCCTCCTCATTGTTATTCATATAGCTCTGTCACTCACAACTCTACCTTACCACAGATTACAGAAACATCAGTTCAATAAACAAGTTCTGCCACTTTGACTGAGAAAGAAATGCCTGTCTCCATGTACTGTCTACTAATAAATGGAGACAAACAAAAACCAAATATATAGGATAAATATAACTTCTGACTAATGTACTCACCACTCTGTTGTTCAATATGATTACATTAATATTTTATGAAATTCATTTAAAAGCAAATGCATTCATGACATATGGATAAAGCCAGAGTAGATAAACTCCTTTTTTTCCCTTTGCGTTCAATATGTTAAGAGTTCCACAGGCTATACTGCCCAGCAGGGCTTGCTAGAGGGCATGTTGTACGTGACATTTCAAAGATTCCTATCCCATTGATTATTTCTTTTCTTTATTTTCAACCATTAAGCAGCAAAGGAGATGTGAATTTCCAATGCCAAATAAGAAAATACCCATTTGAAACCATGGGCCTCATACAAACACTGCAGAACCTGAAAAATCAGAGAAGTCCAAAAATTTTATGTTAGGAATTTAATCTTCTGAAGGAGATTTGAAATGTCTGTATAAAGCATTGTGGAAAGGCCAAGAGGTATTTCTCCAAACTCCTTTTTCCCAATAAATACACTGTTCTGTCTTGCTTTTACCATTTCTTCTTCAAGCCCCCTTTCCCTACTGCTTTCTTGACTCTTGGCACAGCCATTGGCAGAAGTATCATAAAATGTTGGTTTGTATACCCTCTTCTGAATCATGCACTTCCTAAAATCCCAGTTTACTGGAAATGCTGCAAATGCTGTGGTGTTATTTGGGCCAGCTTGCTCCTCACAGTTAAAATCATGTAATGTTTCAGTGTAGCTTTAAGCCTTTCTGCTGCCTAGCAACTTGCACATACTCAACTTAGAGTAGTTAGTTACCTGGCATTATTATCATTCTCCATTCTCTGTACATATCTGAGCTAGGGAGTTAAAATGGAAGCAAATGACATTTCTATGCTGTAGTTCAGTTATCCATTTGTCCATCTACTAAATATTATAATGCCAGGCCCTCCACCAGGTGGTGGGATTGGAGGAATGAGTAAGACAAAATCCTTGACTTCATAGTTTAGTTTGGAAAAAGTCAAGCAATCAGTTACAATGCTGTATCATCAACAACTATCATCACTATAATTGTTTATTGAGTGCTTACAATGTACTAGGCATTGTGTTAAACATTTTATATAATCTCATTTTAAAAGACCTGTGAGCTAGGTATTCTTCTTCTTCATTTTATAGGTAAAGAAACTGGGGCTCAGAGGGGTTTAGTTACTTACCCAAGGTTACATAGCCAGTAAGAGGCAGACCTAGGATTCAAAGTCAGGTTAGTCTAACTTTAATGCTCTTAACCACTGCACTGCCACTCAGTGTAGTATGACAATTGTTTTTTTTTTATGATCTTTTTATTTTATTTTAATTTTTTTTATTTTTTAAATAATTACTTTATTGTTGTTCAATTACAGTTATTTGCAACATCTGACAATTGTTTTTAATAAGTTAATTTAATTGCATGTACAAGGTGAAGCAAGTGTGGTGAAAAACATGGCAGATGAATAACAAAATACCTCTATATAATTAATTTTGCAAGTGTGATGAATTAAATGTGGATACAGATTCTTTGATACTCCTCCTCCCATTAAAAGGTCATGTCTATACCCTACCCACTTTGAAAACCTACATGGGCTCTAGAACTGATTTGACCAATAGAATATGACAGAAGGGAGAGTTCCTGGACTTCCGCCAAGATGGCAGCGTAGGTGGTCGCACTCGCTGTCCGCACATCCAGAATGTCCATACAACTAATGCAGTAGCAAAAATTTAAACAACCAGAACGGACAGAATCGAACTGAAGGGAAGTCCGACACCCAGGAGGTAGGAGAAGACAAACATCCAGGCCGGTGAGCGGGGCAGAAACGGGCGGAGGAGGCAG
>PVJI01009009.1:0-67958 GCA_004026765.1 Micronycteris hirsuta
TTTGGAGATATTGAAAACAGACTACATTATGTTTTTTGTTTGCCTCTTTTCGTCTCTTCCAATACATTATGAATTTATGGAGACCATATTTTTATCTTTTCTAGCACGTGGCATGTAAGTGATTTTTGAAAGAATGGAGAAAGGAAGGGGAAGGTTACTCTATTGTTGTAACAAATTAGATAATACTCACTGTAAATCTTAAAATGGTAAATTTTAAAAATCTGCCCGATATTTCTCAGGCCCCATACTGCAGCTGTGTTTACTCAAAGGTCTTTTTAATGGAAAAATGAACTCTTAATACCTCTTTAAAAAACTCTAAGGATTTATTAAGCTGTAACTTTCCCATATCTCTACTTAGTAAATTCTTTCACTTCTTATATTATTTTTAAGCACATTTTTATTTCTCTTAGAAACAAAGTTGCCTACATGAAAATCCGGGGTAGCTATTCACATATAAAATTAAGCTCTTAGAGTTGCTGGGAGAATACAGATGCCAGATGGAATCAGAACTGTACCTTTTCATCTCAAGAATTCACTAGGAATGAAGTTAATCTAAGAATTATAAATTCTAATTTCTTGTTCAGATCAATTCATAAACTCAGTCTTTACTGAGTTTATCCATAATTTTCTTTACAAGTTTTTATTCAAGAAGTTACAATGTTGTGATCGAAGCATAGTGAAAGCCTCGGGCACTTTGTTCTAGAGTTAGTGTAGTTTCGTGATGTGCAGCTACACTGCTTCTTTTCTAAACTGGAAACAGAAACAGAGCGGAAACTAGTGGCCCCTGTCAGGTAGATCGCAGTCATCCCAGTAGGAAGCAGGCTTGACTAATGGGGTGGAAAATAGAAGTTGGTTTCATTTAATACATTTGAGTACCAAGTACAGTCAACCTTCTAATTTGTGGGTTCCATATTTACCAGTTTACCTAGTTGTGAAAATTTATTTTTAAGTCCAAAATCAGTACTGGCGACAATTTGACAGACATTCATGGACACAGACAGAGTGGCAAAACTTTCTGACTTGCCCTGCATGCACATTGACAGCTGAGGTTGAACGACTGATGCTTTACTTTTCTGTTTCAGCTCTCACACTGTAAACAGGTATCCTTTTCACAGTCTTTTTAGGCCACCAGCTTCACATTTTTGCACAAAGTGTTGTCTAGTGTTCCTAAGCAAACAAAGCTTGTGACATACCTTAGGGAACAAATAAATTGTTTCCTTTAAGCTTCATTCAAGTATGAGTTAGTGTGCTGCTGGCCATGCGTTCAGTGTCAGTGAGACAACAATATACAGTAAATGAGAAGCCTTGAAGCAAAAACCCACATGTATTGATTGGTTGATGAAAATGTAACCAGAGGCCTTCAGGAACCTAACCCTGCACTTCCTTAGGAACAGGGGTTCAGTATTTGCTAATTCAGTGTTCTTGGAGGCTTATAAACCGTAGCTACCACTAATGAGGTGCTTCAGCTGTACTTGATTGCCTTTCACTCCTGGTATTTTC
Source organism: Micronycteris hirsuta (assembly GCA_004026765.1). Taxonomy (NCBI): domain Eukaryota; kingdom Metazoa; phylum Chordata; class Mammalia; order Chiroptera; family Phyllostomidae; genus Micronycteris; species Micronycteris hirsuta. The sequence continues at coordinate 1,501 of PVJI01009009.1, forward strand.
AAACTTGATTTATTCCTATTTTCCCAGTCTTTTTTCCTCCAGCACTTATTATAAAACAATTGGCTTTCACTTTGCTACAAATATCGAATATATGTAACTTTATCTAATCTTCAATATCTTTTGCTACATATTCTGATATGAGACACAGATATTTCTTGTAAAAAGTAGCAGTTGCCTGTTGCTGGTACACACTGTGGTGCCTGTTATCGGTGATGTTTTATTTAATCAATTATATGTTGAATTGTCAGCGTGGAAAATGCAGTTTCTGCTTTCAGTTATCTGTTTCACTTCTGAGTCTAATTTAAAGGCAAACTAGCTTTATTCTTAGAAATGTGAGACCCCTAAAGATTGTTCTGTCCTTGATGAATGTTCTCATCATGTCCAAATAGAATATCTATTAGCCATGCTTTGAGGTGATACACTACAAAAGCACAGTTGCTTTAGAAGCCCCTATAAATAACACTTGGGTATTCATATAATAAATTTTTGCCTTTCTTTATCATTTCCTACTTCTTTTCCATAAGTTTATTGAATTCATTGTACCCCATTATGTAGTGTGAAACATTTCCCTCCTGTTGTGCTAATAATAGCATTAAGTAAAACACTAAGAATCACTCCCACATCAATAGTATGATATATACGTACCTAGAAATAAGAGATTCTTTCATTACCATGTTCAGCAGTGCTAACCCTCTTAGAATCAATGAGCGGGGCGTTTTCTGTATTTTACTGCTTGGAGAAGTGGTCAGTACTTGAATGGATATCTACCTACGTGATGCAGTGAGAGACTTGGATGCCATACTGTTAAAAGGATTTGACATTTGAATTAGTCGTATGAAGTGTTTAGAATTATGGGAATTTCTCACCTATACCTGGGGGAAATACCTAACTGGAGACACCACCTTTTTCAATATGAAATTTCAGAATTTGTTTACTTACCGAAGTTAAGAAGCAAACTGTTATAATTTTTGGTCCTCTTTTTAGGCGGATGCTCTAAACGAGGGTGTCCAACCCACAGCCCGCAGGCCGCATGTGGCCCAAGATGGCTATGAATGTATCCCAACACAAAATCGTAAATTTACTTAAAACCTTTTTTTTTGCTTATCAGTTTTCTTTAGTGTTTGTGTATTTAATGCGTAGCCCAAGACAACTCTTCTTTTTCCAGTGTGGCCCAGAGACGCCAAAAGATTGGACATCCCTGCACATATTTGCTACCTACTGATTACCTCCCCCCTTTTTTCCTTGTAACTCTTTCCTCCTTTTTACTCTCTGATGCCTTGTCTTCAACTACTTCTAACCCTTTGACAGTGGCCCCTCTTTGTTGACTCTTCATTCTCTATTTTAGTTACTTATTTGTGAATGTTTCCCCTACTTGACTGTAAATTATTTCTTATTTATTTTCATACCTCCCAATATTATTATGTAGTAAATACTGAGTAAATATTGTGGAAGTGAACTGCTTCTACTCCTTTAAGTGTTGGTGTTCCCTTCCATCCTGAGCTTTCTCATCTCCGTCTACAAGCTCACTCTGGGCAGTCTTTCCTGAAGCTTATGTATGTTAAGGAAGGGGAGCTCTGAAACTATACTGCTTGGTTCAAATCCCAGCTCCACCAATTTCCAACCATGTAAATTTAGCAAAATTATATTTTAACTCTGCCCCATTTTCTCATTCTTAAAATGAAGGTAGTAGATACTCCCTCCTATATCATAAAGATGTAATGAATTAATGCATGTATGCCCATAGAACAGTGCCTGGCATATCAAATGGACTTAATAAATGTCAGGTAATTATGGTCATTTTTTCCCTTTTTCAGCTTCATCTTCCATCTTTGTCTTCCAAATCTTTTTATCATGAAATTTTCTGGACTTATATTTTCATATGCCAGTTGGACATTTTTAACTTCTGTGTCCTGTAGGAATTTTAAATTCTTACATGTCTAAAACTCAAGTCATTATTTCTACCAGCACATCTCTATGCCTCCTGTATGTCCTATCTTGAATAGTGATACTAGCCTCCATCCAGTTTCCTAACCTTTAAAGCCTTGATTTCTCCTCTCACCTAACCTTCCTTGCCCCTATATTTCACCCCTCTTCTGTCTTCACTACCTTAGTTCAAGTACCTCATCATCTCACACTTTATTTAAACTGCCTACTGATTCTCTGTCTTCAGCCTATTTTCGTCTTTTAATGAAGACTCTTCTGCTGCTAAATATCTTCCCACAAAGTAAATATGGCAGTGTCATTTCCCAGCTTAAAAAGTCTTTCAGTAGCACCCCATCTCCTGTAGGATAAAGTCTCACCTCTTTGTAAGACCCTGCTCCATCTAGTCCTACACTACCTTTTCCCCTCCTCCTACTATCTTTTCTCTCTTGCTCTTCCTCCCTATTCCCTTGCACCATATACACAAATACCTAAACAAGATGATTTTTGACCTCTTGTGGTTTGATATATTTTGCTAAAAAATGGGGCCACTACATTGTCAGTGAGTAATACAGGGTGGGGCAAAAGTAAGTTTATAGTTGTGAGTACATGAAACAGCTTATTTTTGTATTCTTATTTATTAATTATTGTATTATTTTCTATATGAGCAACTATAAACCTACGTTTGCCCCACCCTGTACTTTACTGATAATAAAGGCATTACTCTTTGTAGGTTGGCTAATTCATATAACAAATTAAGTAATTATTATTTGCCACACACTGATAGATGATGGGGTGGGGGAGACATTACAAAGGTAAATGAAATCCTGAGATTTTACATCAGAGAAGACAGGCTCAGAACTAATATACTACTTTATAAAGGTGTGCATGAGATACTGTATGGCAGCTCAAAGGAAGAATCAGCTGCTTGGGAATTTGAAGCGAGAGATCACGGGAGGAGATGAGTGACAACGGAGCTGTAGTTTAACGGTTCAGGTTTCACCGGTCGAGAAGCGGAGGGCGTGCGTTCTGGGCTGTCATCCTGGTAACCACATGGAGGGAGGTAATTACTTGGTAGAGACGCATTATATTTAAAGGATGAGGAAGTTTTTTCTTTTTTCTTCTTTTCCTGTCTAGATGAAAGAGGAAGAGCATTGTAGGCCAGTCTTCAGCATTCCTGAAGGCACACATGTGCTTGGGCAGTAGCAATAAGCTCATAATGGGTTGGAATGATGGTGTTAGGAGGGAAAGTTAGAAGCATACTATGAAGACATGAATGTGTTTCCAAAGATTTTAGCATTTTCCCTATATGTTGAGCCATTACGCAAGGATGTGAAAATAAGTTTGTGTCTCTTACAAGCATCACTCTGGTCACACCGTGGGGAGGGATGAGGCCCGATAGTGACAGGGCAGGGAGGTCCTGTCAGAGGGCTGGGACGATGCCAGAAGAAAGATGGTCAATCAGGACACGGCCCACAGGGATGGCGTCATCCGCAAAACTATAGAGCATTATGGTTACTGGCCCTTTTTGAGGCTTGAGAGGCAATGAGTTATACTTTTAAAATGATGGACTTTAGAGTTAAATAGATCTGGACAAACCCCCCTGGTTCTGCTGCCTGTTCTGTAGGTGTGCACCAACTTTCATCGTTCACAAAAATGAGCATACTAATAACTAATTCACAAGGATGTTATAAGCATAAAATGAATATTGTCAACATGTGAAAATAACTAGGAATGTTTGGTGCATCGTAGGCTCTCAGTGCATGTTGGTTCTCTTCCTGCCTTTCCGTTCTCTTGCTTTACGTTCACGCAGACCGGCATTCAGATTGGCTAAGTAGTGTGTGCACAGTCAGAAGGCCAGTTTCCTGACGAGTGGGAGTGCCACTGGCTTCTGTCCACTGTACCAAGCAACAGCTGTGTCCCTTTATTTTCATCCGTACGATTTGCAGTGGGAAAAAACTGTTGGGCAATTTTTTTCACCTTTATAAAATTTGGTACTTACAGAAATGGCTAAGAATTACGCGTCCATTACACTAGCCCCGTTTCAGAAAGCGGTTGTTAACTGCTAGCCGTAAACATCTTCAGTAAGGATAAACCCACAATTCTCAGCAGTTTCCTTTAGGTTTACCTCTTCTCAGCTAATAAAATTTTCTAGTTCTGAACTCACATTCTATTGAAAGCTGCCATCACTTGCCTCAGTAGTCATTTTCAGCATGTTATTTCCTTTTTTGTTGTTATTCTATTACAGTTGTCCCTTTTTCCCCCTTTGCTCTCATTCCACCCAGCCTAACCCCCACTGCCACAGTCAGTCCCTCTTGCATCTCCACTGCACTCCCGATCAGTCACGTTGTATTGAAGCTGTTTCTTCTGTCTGTCCATGGTTGTAAGGCTTCTCTCTCTTAATTGTTCAGTGTTTTTTATTCCGGGTGATTTCTCCACAATTCAGTTGTAATTCCAGATTGGTCCTGGGAGGAGGTTAGTGTATCTTCCGGTTACCCCTCTGCCATCCTGGCTCTCCCCATCCATGTTTTCTTTTGTCTTTACTCTGCTGCAGTGGCCCACAAATTGATGTGGAAGAAACAGAAACCACACTTTACAAAAGCATTATGAACAAAAGTAGTTTGTATCCACGCTGTAGGAGTCTATATTGTTGTACACTGCCTTTCTTCTGTAGCTCCCCTTGATAAATTTCAGGGAATCCATAGCGTTCTTTTTATAACTAGATTAGAGGTTAGAAAAAATGCCCGTTGATTTTCTGTTCAGAGGTTTGGTCAAAGTTGCTGATCTTGTTAGTAACTTTGTTTCTCATTCTTTTTTCATTAGCATTTTCTCTGCCACAGGAAAACAACCCTCATAAGATAACTGATTTTATTAATAAAGTAAGCATGGAAATGAAGGTGTGTTTTGTTAAACTCTATAAATTTAACATCAGAAGGACAGAAGTTGGAGAAGACAATTTAGTAAAGGGAATATTATATATATTATAATTTTCTTTAACTCCATTTGCTTTTCAGATTAGATTTTTAAGAATTGTAATTTTTACAATCAATCACACTACTTATTCCTCCTTTTTGAGAAAAAGAAATGAATAAGTAAAAATGTTTAGATGTTAAAGAATAAGGATTACAGTTTTTTACTCAGCAATTTCTTCTTTCATAAATATGGCCTATCTTTCATCTTTTTCCTAATATATGATGTGGAGCAATACTTACTCCTCTTCCCCATTCCTGTTTACTTCTTCGGTTGTATCTTATTTCTTTATTTGGTCATTAATTGTTACTACTGTAAATATTTACTTTATTTGATATTTCCTTTGATTTCACAATATACAAACTAAAACTGAAGTGAAGTAAACCTTACTGGTTTCAGGGACCTGTTTGTGTTATAAAACCATCAGTCTTTTTGATATTCATAATCCAAAAACGTAGTTTTTGGAGAAAGTAAGCAGAAGTTAGTGTGGTTATCAGCAGTCCTAAAAATACATTTTGATTTCTTTTCCTTAAAGAATGTCAGAATCTTTTACGAGTTTATCTCTAAATCCTTAATCCCCAGTATACTGATTTATATAGCCCATGGCAATACAAAACAAGGGTTCAGCAAGACATTTTACTCAGAGACTATTAAATTGAAAAGGATAAGTTCAGTTACCCTTGTTTGGCCTAACAGATCAGACTTGACCTGATAAATTAGATTCAATAACTTATTCAACTGCATTAAGTCCCATTACTCCACCAAAGTTGCCTGGTCATCTCATGATACTTCTAGTCAGCCTTGGGGTAATACTGAATCTGTAAAGCTAAAGGCATTCATAACAAAAGTTTACCTTGTTATTGTACCTTTGAAGCAGAAAAGGCTTTAATCTGAGTCCCAATAATGCAGACTACGTTTTAATCCTGCGTAGTACTGTTTCCAAATTGAAGTTTGTTAAAACCGTTTTTATCAAAGTCAGAAAGATTACATGCAAGAAGACCTTGGAACAGACTAGGTACCATAATTCTTTATATTTGAAAGGTAATGTTTTAGACCTAGGTAAAAGACCGTCCCTTGAGTTTTAATAAGAATTGCTTATAAGGACAAATGTTTTAGGTTAAAAACTAAGTATTTTTTGTTTGTTTCCTATTCATGAATAGTTCATAGGGTAATTTTTTTTCTGTTATTTAAAATTCGTTGTTTTTCCCTCTTAGAAAGATTAGAGATCGCCAATAGAAAGTAGGGCTTCTGTTTCTACATCTTTCTTTAAAATGAAGAATGTGGCACAATCCCATTACTCCAGGCTCAATTTTCCATAATCTTTTAATGTGCTACTTTTTTTTTTTTTAAAGATTTTATTTTTAGAGAGAGGGGAAGGGAGGGAGAAAGAGGGGGAGAGAAACAGCAATGTGTGGTTGCCTCTCACATGGCCCTCACTGGGGACCTGGCCTGCAACCCAGGCATGTGCCCTGACTGGGAATCGAACCGGGACCGCTTGGTTCCCAGCCCGCGCTCAGTCCACTGAGCTACACCAGCCAGGGCTAATGTGCTACTTTTTAAAAGTAATTTCAAGAATCTATGATACATAATAAGTTAGCCTACATTCTGCTCGCGCTAAAGTATTTCAGTTGGTAAGGTATGTATAGCACCTAGCATGGGTTCTTTGTTTATTTAACTCTTTTTTTAATATAAAATTGAAAATCAACACAATTTAAAATTGTTTTATATCCTATCTTAATGGCCTTGATTTTAGTTCTAAATCTTGTGTCCTATGTTTACTGATGGCTACATTAATTCAGATTTATAACCCCTTTATGTTTTAAGGCCAGTTACTCTAGAGAAGGAAAGTATGAGGCGTTTCTATTGAAGTAACAAGAATGGTTTTCCTGTTTTTGTGGGCCCATCCCGTTAAGAGTTATTTCTCATATCTTTATGTTCTAACAAGGCAGTTCTTATAAATTGCTCTTAGCAGAGTAATTGTATACTTACAAGTATTTTAGTTACTTGGAGGCCTTTTACCCTAATGATTATACATCACAAAATGATGTCTGTCCCCGGAAGAACTTCTATGCAAAGTTCTTACATTACTTGAAGATGGATCTTTTGTTCTCTTAATTACTTGCCCTGGTTTTCCTCCTACTTCTTTGGCTCTTCCTGAAAGGGCTGCTTTTTGCTTTCTAGAAGGGTGATGCTCCCCTTAAATTCATTTTCAACTTTCCCTTCTCCTTCCATACTTCCGCCCCCTGTAGTTTCTCCACAAGTAAGTTTTACTCCTTAGTGGCTGTAACTGCCATCTGTGAGTGCTGATAACTTCCAAGTATAAATAGGCGCGCGCGTGCACAAACACACACACATTATCTACTCCAGCCCATACCTCCTTTCCCAGCTGTGGACCTCTGCAGCAGCTGCCACCAGTAAATGACCTCTGAACATTCCACAAGCAATCTCAACCTGTCTGAAGTTATGCTTATCATTTTCTTTGACAAAACTGCTCTTCCTCCAGTATTTATTTTCAGCATCAATAAATGTAAGCTATTTACTTTGTTGTTCAAGGCAGACACTAGTAAATAATTCCCAACTACTTACTTGCTGTTGTTCCCCAGAGTTTTTCAATCATACATCCTATTGATTCAACCTTTGACTTATATCTCCATATCATTGTTTCTCTCCGCATAGCAGTTTTTATTTAATCACTTTTCTTGTTGTAACAGCATCTTAATTAATTGGCCCTCTAACTAGTTTTACTCTTTGCTAATCCTTTTCTTTCATTTCTCCCAGATTAATACTTTTTAAAACACATACGTGGCCAGGTTATTTCTCCTTAAAATTTTCCTAAGGCTATTCATTGCTGTCAGGATAAAAGTCAGGCTTCTTAACATGTCGTTAAGGTTCTTCTCAATCTGGTCCCTCCCTGTTGATCGCTGTTCCCTGGCCCTTAGTACCTAGCTTTCATCCTTTCTCTTTATTCCTTCTCTCCTTCACTGCTCCCTCTATTTTTTTCTCTTTCCCTCTCTCCCACTTTTCCTGCCTCCCCCACCTTCACTGTCAATTTGATACCACAGCAGGAAGTAGTCAACACTTTCTCTGAGCTTGCTCTGAACCTTTCTTATTGCTTACCATTTTCAGCCACAAATTGAAGTTGTCTGTGTGCATGTTTTCTTTTTTAATCATTTATAAGCATCTTGAGTCAGCATTAGGAGCTGTTTTATACCCTGGCAGCATAGTTGAAAGAGAAAGACACTGTCTGTTCTGCAGGGAAGGGGGGTCATTCTCACTTTTCCACTCTTGGAACTCCTACAGAGTTTATTGGATGAATGAATAATGTCTGTTTAAAAGTTAGGTGGTTTTTTAATTTAAGCTTAGAAAAACTGTATTTTTATCTCATTTTAATATAAGTTGAGTTAATATAATCATCACTGTAGACTTCTGTTATTCTTGTTGATTTCTTGCTACCAAAGTTTAAAATTTATCTCTCTTATAAACTGCTGCCTTTCCTCACTCTCCCAATTCTCATACCACTATTGTCACTATTTTAGTGCTCTTACTTGTTACCTCTGTGACTTTAAATAATGTATTTAAAACGTTAATCTCTGTTCTGTCAACTTCTCGAAGGCTCTCTTTAACCAGCCGCTAGCCACCATGTAAAATAGGATTATCAGTACCTCTACCCTTCCTTCCACTTTTCCTCTAGCCTTAAGCTCCTAAATTCTGACAGTTGAATTTTTATTTTATTCATTTTATACAAGACATACAACAATGCTTTAAAGTTGAAAGCTTATTTTTTTCTTCTATTTTGGAAAATTAGCAATGATTATCTCTCCAAATATTGTTCTACCCTCATTCCTCCTGGTAGGCACAATAGAGTCTGTCAGTCTTTCTTTTCTTTTGTCTATTTTCATCTCTTTCTCAGTTCTGTGTTCTGAGTGGGCTCCTAATATTGTCTTCCACTTCACTGGTATCTTCAACTATATCCATTGATGTGTCCACTTATTTATTTACCTTTTGTTTTTAATTTCAATAACTTATTTGTTAAAATTTTTATTGAAATCTACTACACTGTAGAAGAATATATATACTCTCTGTTCAGTTCACTGTCTTTTCCCAATTGAAACGCTTATGTGATCTGGCCCTAAATCAGGAGACAGAATATTACCAGCACTCCAGACTTTACAATCAGTAATAGTTCCCTTGAGTAACCAGCATTCTGACTTCTGAAAACATATATTAATTTACCTAGTTTTGTATTATGTATAAATAGAATTACAAATAAATGCTTTTTTGTGTCTGGGTTCTTTCACCTTACATTTTTATTCAGGTTGTTACATGTAGTTTTAATAGTTCCTTCAATCTCATGCTATACAGTATTGCATTCTATGACTTATTTATTCAGCAAGTTCCAATCTAATAATCCATGTCTCCATCAACATTGAATGAATTATGTAGTTTGGGACACTTAAAAATAGTGGGACACTTAAAAATGGCCGTAGTGGTACCATGAACACTTTTTAGTATAACAGTCATCCCTGACCCAGGGTAATACTGAAACTCACAAGAGCCAAGTCACAAAGCCAGAAAATGCCTTGGTTCTGTTTCTGTTCTTGAGGCTTTCTTGATTTTCTGCGTCCTAATTCTAGAGAGCAGTGAACAGTTGGAAGTGGTATGGGTAGGGAATTTTGGGCCCTAGTTTTAAGTAATGACTTTATCTCCCACAAAGCGATTTTAGTCCCCATCATCCAGTAGGAGTCAGATTCCTAGCCGCCCCGGCCTGCCTGCTGATCCAGATTCCGGGCAGACCAGGGCTTTAGTCCTGCATCTATCACTTTGTACTTCTGTTCCATTCTGGTCTACATACATGTTTAAATTGTAGTTGAGCCCGGCTATGGCTTTCTAGATAGTATTTTGTGCCTCAATACATGAAATTTACTGAAACATCTTGACCAGAAGTTTTTCTGAGACTTTGAAGACTCCTGGATTTGGGGACTATGGCCCTGTCTTTCTTACACTTTTGTTTAAGATCAGAAAAGTTCTTCTACTAGTTCTTTGTCCATTTCCTTTCCTTTTAACTATTCACACCTTCTACAACCTCCAGCAGTTGGATTTGGGACCTCCCTAGATTAATCCACAATTTCTCTTACTTTTTAAACTGTTTTTCTTCTTTCTTTATTTCAAAGGACATTTTCTTGACTTTATCTTCAGTCTTTTGAAATTTTTTATTTTGGTAATGAATGTTTTAACTTATGATCTGAATGTTCTTTTTCATGGTGTCCTGAATCTTGTTTTGTAGCTTTAATTATCTTCTTGAATTTCTCTGAGAACAATAATACCTTTTAAAAATTTTCTTCTGTTTCCTGAATTGTGTTCTATACTACCTCAGTTGCAGATTTATTTTCTCTTTCATTTTGGAGGTTTTCCACATATGTCTGATGTCCTTAGTTGTCCGTTCATATTTAAGATCTGAGTTGAATCCAGTAGGTGGCTGCATTGAGATTCCTTTGGTGTTATTTGTAAGTTTACCTCCCTGCTGGCCCTATCCTCTAAATGATGCAGCTGACAAGTATTTTTAGATACATGAACAGAACTTGTAAACTGTCAGGCATCTCTTTAGGATGGGTGGGCATAGATCCAGCTAGTAGGTTAGAGGCTCCCCCCAACATGCAAGAATAAAAATTTACTCAGGGGTACCAACTCTGTCATAAGTAGTCATATATCTCCCCCAAGAAGTTTATTTAGTATCATAGAGAATATCCTCTCAGATCTCTTTGCTTGCTTGCTTGCTTGTAGCTGGGGAAGATAATAAGCTGTGTGTTCTGTATAAGAGGATAGGAAAGTGAGGAGGGACAATAGGTAGACTTTGAATGAAACCCCATATTTTTGGTTTCTTATTTCTACCCATCATGCATGGTAGTCTTCAGTCCTGAATTTCTTTGGTGTTTTTCGGGGGAAAATCTGCTCCCATCTCAATATCAACCCCCTACTGTATTTATCCTGTACTGTAGTTTCTTCCGTTTTTATTCATCCATCAGCAAACTTGCTTTCTTGATATTTCTTCTAGCAATTTCCTGAACTATCCTATTTGATATTGATACTTAAGAAGTACAAATAGGAAATAAACCCATAACAGGGTTTTTTGTATTTATTTAGTATCAATGTCTGCATTAGAGTAGAAGAACTTTCAGACACCATGCTAAAAGGGATAATTGGAAAGTTCAGATTGCTAGTGACAAATGATATAATTATTGAAGATTGGTTAATTCATTCACTCACTAAACATTTATTGAATATCCTTCATGTGCCAGAACATGTTCTAATATCAACAGATACACTGCTGATCAAGACAGATCAGGTGTTTTTATGGAGTTTACATTTTAGTGGGGGAAATGGACATAAAATAAGTAAACATAAATAAGATAGATTTAGACAGTGATTAAGTAATAGAAACAAAGTACAAATCTTCTTTCATAGAGATTGACAGCTGAAGGGGTTGGATGGTATGTTGGGAAAAATTTTAGATGAGGTCCAGGACTACTTCTTTTAGGTCTTGCCTGAATTTTATCTCCTTCATGTTCCAAAGAAGCTAACCATGTGGATATCTGGGTTAAGATTATTCTAAGCAGAAGATGGTGCCAATACAAAGATCCTGAGACAGGGTCAAGCTTGGACTGTTTGAAAAACAAAAACAAGACCATTGATAAATATATAATAAATGAGGGGACTCCTGGGAAATGTGCCCAAAAAGGTAGGCAAGACCCAGGTCACTTAAGGCCTTAGAGGAGGTTGAATTTATCCTAAAGGGAGGCGGAAGCCCTTGAAGAACTTTAACTGGGGTAGTAATACAGTCTAAGTTATGTTTTTAAAGCTTGTAGATCCAGAATATTTTTTAATTTTTCTAAAAATTTTTTAAAATTGTGTTTTAGACAGAAAAGAAGGGAGGGAGAAAGAGAAGGAGAGAAACATCAATGTGTGGTTGCCTCTTGCACACCCACTCTGGGGACCTGACCTGGCTGGACCACAATACAGGCATGTGCCCTGACTGAGAATCAAACTGGCGACCTTTGGGTTCACAGGTCAGCACTCAGTCAACTGAGCCACACCAGCCAGGGCTAGCTCCAGAATATTTTTTGTAGTTTGAGCCATTAGCATTCTGATGGATTGGATATTGGGTATGAAGGAAAATGGAGGAATAAAGAATGGCTTGAATAATTGATCCTGCCCTGACTGGTGTGGCTCAGTTGGTTGGGCATCATCTTGCAAAGTAAAAGGTCACTGGTTCGATTCCCAGGCATGGCACATGCCTGGGTTTGGTCCCCGGTCTGGGCACATACAAGGCAATTGATCAGTGTTTCTCTCTCATATCAATGTTTCTCACCCTGTCATTCTCCCTCCCTTCCCCTCTCTCTAGAAATAAATAAATAAATAATTTTAAATAATAATCACAGTTGATCCTACACAGTTCTATAGATACTTCTACTCTGCTGTGGTAATGTGCCATGAGTAGCCCAGATTCTTACACAGGCCACAGTGGTGACCCCTGCTTGGGTTCCAAGATTTCTAGTTTACACCCAAATGCTCAGACATTTTTTTAGCATAGCCAAGATGGGTGAAACCAGAGAGACTTCCAGGCTTAGTAATATGCTGTACTGGAACTAGTCTTCTCCCGCCAAGCTGTTATGCTTTTGAGTGTATGAGACAACTCTAATTTTTAAGCAGCTACCTGAATGTGAGGGAATGCACTGTTCAGTCACATAAATGAGAAGGTTTTCGATGTGGCTTGGTCCAGTTTTTTTATTCTTTTTTTTTTTTAATAATATTTTAGAGAGGGGAAGGGAGGGAGAAAGGGAGAGAAACATCAATGTGTGGTTGCCTCTCACGTGTCCCCCACTGGGGACCTGGCCCACAACCCAGGCACGTGCCCTGACTGTGAATCGAACCAGCGACCCTTTGGTTTGCAGCCCGTGCTCAGTCCACTGAGCCACACCAGCCAGGGCAGTTTTTTTATTCTTATAAGCCTGTAGTAGCATATTCAGATGTATTTGAGGACTAAGCAAGTAATATAAATTATTGAAATGAGACATAATGTAAATGATTGATGTGGGAAAACCTAAATGCATTCAAGTTAATTTAAAAAGAAAACAAAAGCCATGCAGACAAAACACTGTGTAAGCCATATTTAGACTGCAGGAGGCAATTTCTGATATCTCTCAAATCTTTTCTATAGTTCTCTTTCGGGGGAGTCAGTATAGTTTTATTTTTCAAATTGACAGAGAAATGACATCAGCATCACGGTGGCATAAGATGTTTCTAATTTTTCCTCCCTCGTCCCCAACAATAAATACCCAACATCCATCCACCAGCAAAAGTGCCTGTGGGATCCACCGCCATACACCAGAGGACTTGAAAGGAGTCTTATTCACTCATGCATTGCATAATAAGCAGACAGGCCTCATTTCTGGCTGTGTACCCTAAAGTGACACGTGAAGCAGCTTTAGTCTCTGTTGACCGATGTTGCGAGCCCCTGGAGAACACTGGCTTGGACTGTCACCCATAGAGAAGAGAGCGCTTTTATGGAAATCTAGAAGATCTAACACTCCGTTGGAACACACACACAATGCCCACACACATGAGTTTGGATGCTCTGAAGAGGGTGGTTATTAAAGGCTGATGGAGGTGGCTGCTACTTAAAGTGTGAAGACAACGTTGAAAAACTCAAAAGAATATCAAAAATCAAGGAAATATGATACTACCAAAGGATTATAATATCTTCCAATTACCAAACCCAAAGACATGGAGATCTATGATTTACCCTCTAAAGAATCCAAAATATCTGTTTTAAGGAAATTTAATGAACTTCAAGGCAGAAAAACAGCTCAACAAAATTAGGGAAACAATACATGAACAAAACAGGAAGTTTAACATCAAGATAGAAATTCAAAAGGACCAAACAGAAATGCTGGAACTGAAGAATTCAGTGAATGAAATGAAAAATCCATCAACAGCAGACTTGATCAAGCAGAAGAAAGAATCGGTGACAATGAAGACCAGAACAAAGAAGAAAGAATGAAGAAAGCCTATGTGATCTATGAGATGTCATCAAAAAGATTAATTTGCAAATTATTGTAGTTCCAGAAAGAGAAGAGAGTAATAAGGGGGCAGAAAGCTTATTTAAAAAATATTAACTGATAACATCCAAGCTAGAAAGAGATTTGTACATCCAAGTTCATGAAGCTCATAAGTTACTAAACAAAATCACCTAAAGAAATTTTCTCCTCCCTATTCAACATAATACTGGAAGTCCTAGCTAGAATAGTTAGACAAGGAATAGAAATAGATGGTATCAGAATTAGAAAGAAATAAAACTGTCTCTATTTGTAGATGATACGATTTTTATATATAGAAAATCCTAAAGAAACCACCAAAAAGCTCTTAGATCTAATCAACAAATTTAGCAAAGTTGCAGGATACAAAATCAACATACAGAAATAATTTGTATTCTGTATATTAACAAATTACCTGAAAAGGAAGTAAGAAAACAATCCATTTATAAAATACTTAATATATATACTTTAACCAATGAGATGAAAGATCTTTACACTGAAAACTATAAGACACTGGTGAAGAAAACTGAGGAAGACACAAATAAATGTAAAGATATCCTGTATTCGTGGATTAGAAGATTTAATACTGTCAAACGCCCATACTATCCATAGCCTTTATAGATGTAATGCAGTTCCTATCAACATTCCAATGGCATTTTTTATCTTTAAAAAAAAAATGAGCAAAGATACATTTCTTTTTTGAAATTAATTTGGGGGTCACATTGGTTACTAAGATCAGACAGGTTTCAAGTGTACATTTCTATGATGCAAGATCTATATGTATATTGTATTGTGTGCCCACCTTCAAAAGTCAGATCATCTCCCATTGCCATATGTTTGGTCCTCTTTAACCAATAGCATTTTTTACAGAAGTGGGAAAAAAAACCATTAAGTTTGTATGGAACCACAAAAGAATCTGAATAGCCAAAATAATCCTGCGAAAGAACAAAGCTGGAGACATACTTTCTGATTTCAAACTATATTATAAAACTATACTAATCAAACCTATGATACTGGCATAAAAACAGACACATAGGCCAATAGAACAGAATCAAGATCTCATAAATAAACTCATGTATTTATGGTTAATTTATGACAAAAGAGCCAATAATACTCCATGGAGAAAGGATAGTCTCAATAAATGCTGTTGGGGAAACTGGACAGCCACATGCAAAAGAATGAAACTGAACTACAGTCTTATGCTATACACAAAAATCAACTCCAAATAGATATTAGATATTAAAAATAAATAATTCATGTAATCAAAATAGATTAAAGACTTGAAAGTAAGACCTGAATCTAGAAGAGCCCTAGAATAAAACATAGTGGGTAGCTCTTTGACATCATCTTGGCAATGATTTCTGGATTTGGCACCAAAAGCAAAGGCAATAGAAGCAAACCAGCCCTGGCCAGGTGACTTGGTTGGTGGGAGCATAGTCCTGTACACCAAAAGGTTACAGGTTCAATTCCCAGTTGTGGCACATACAGGAGGCACCCAATCCATGTTTTTCTCTCACATTGATGTTTCTCTCCTGTCCCCTGCCCCAATCTTAAATCAATAAATATATCCTCAGGTGAGAATTTAAAAGAAGCAAATATCAATAACTGGGACTACATCAAACAAAAACACTTTGGTACAACAAAGGAAACCATCTATAAAATGAAAAGCAACTTAATGGGAAAAAATATTTGCAAATTATGTGTCTGACAAGGGATTAATATCCAAAATATATAAAGAACTTATACAACTCAATAGCAAAAACAAAATCCAGTAATTAAGCCAGTTGAAAATGAGCAGAGATCCCTGACTGGTAAGGCTCAGCTGGTTAGACGTCGTCCTGCAAAACAAAAGATTGCCACTTTGATTCCCAGTCAGGGCACATGCCTGGGTTGTAGATTCAGTCTCCAGTCAGGGTGCATACGAGAAGCAGCCAGTTGCTGTTTCTCTCACACATCAATGTTTCTCTCCTTTTCCTCTCTTCCTTCCCTTCTTTCTAGAAATAAATAAAATCTTAAAAAAAAAAATGAGCAAAGAACCTGAATAGACGTTTTTCCAAAGAAGATATTCAGATAGCCAACAGGTATTTAAAAACGTGCTCAACATCACTAAATCATTAATAAAATATAAATCAGAACCACAATAAGATACCACTTCATGTCTGTTAACAATGGCTTTCATCAGAGAAACAAGCAGTAACGTGTGGGCAAGGATGTGTGGAGTAAAGGGAACTCTTGTGCACTGATGAGAATGTAAATTGGTGCAGCCACTATGAAAAACAGTATGGAGGTTCCTCCAAAAATTAAAAATAGAACTACCATAGATGTATGGCAAGTCTACTTCCAGGTATATATCCAAAGGAGATGAAATCACTATTTCAAAGAAGTATCTGTACCCCACGTTCATTGCGACATTAGTTACGCAATGAACTAGAGTAGTCAAGGTATGGAAATAACCTCTAAGCATCCATCAGTAAATGAATGGATAAACAAAATGTGGTAGATACATCCAATGGAATATTATTTATCCATACAAAGGAGGAAATCATTCTCTTTGTGGCAACATGGTTGACCTTTGAGGGCATTATGCTAAATGAAATGAATGAGTCAGATAAAGACAAATGCTGTATGATCTCACTTACATGTGTAATCTAAACAAACTAAATTCATAGAAAAGAGATCAGCTATATAGTTACCAGAAGTGTGGAGAATGGGGAAATTGAGCGAAGGTGGTCAAAAGGTACAAACTTCCAGTCATAAGATTGATAAGTACTGGGGATGTAATATGTAATATGACTATATTTAACACTGCTATATAATATGAAAATTGCTGAGAGAATAAGTCCTAAAAGTGTTCATCAAAGGGAAAAGAAATTTTTGGTGCTATATGAGGTGATGGATGTAATCTAAACTTAATTGCAGTGATCATTTCACCATATATGTATGTCTAATCATTAGGCCATATACCTTAAACTTACAGTGTTGTATGCCAATTATATTTCCAAAAAAACCTGAAAACTAAAAAGGAAATCCTCCCTAAGAAACTTTAAAATAAAACTGTAGGAACAAAAACAAATGGAAACTCTCAGAAGCAACAAGAGAAAACAAGTTTATTAGTTGCAACGTAACCCCCATGAGACTATCAGTGGATTTCTCAGCAGAAACCCTGCAGGCCAGGAGAGAGTGGGATGACATATTCAAAGTACAGAGAGAAAGAAACCTGCTAACCAAGAATACTTTGAGAAGTGGAGAGAGAAAAACTTTCTCAGACAAACCAAAGCAGAGAAGTCATTACCACTAGCCCCACCTTACAAGAAGTGGTGAAAGGAGTTTTTCAAGCTAAAATGGAAGGATGCTAATTAGTAACATGAAAATGCACCACATGCTGGTAAAAGAAAGTACATAATCAAATTCAGAATAATACTGTATATATGGCCATATTTTAGCTCTGATGTGTGCTAAAATTCTGAAATTAAAGAACAAGTATTAAAAATAACTGTAGCTATGGCAATTTAATGAATGCATGGTATAAAAGTAAGTAAAATGTGACATCAAAAACCACAGGGGGAAGGGATCTCAGCAGGAAGAAGACTGGGAGGCGGTCCAGAGTATGGAAGCTCAGTACCTTCTTGGGAAAAACCTTCAAATTATTCCCTGCTGTACAAAAAATATAATAATAAATATTAATGGCTAAAAAATGAGAAAACAAACCCATAAGGCTGGAAAAGTAAAAGGGTAGAGTTTTCATATGTGATCAAAGTTCATTTGTCTCAGCCTAAATAGACCTATGTTTTATTTAAGCCTCACCATAATCATAAATCAAAAATTTATAATAGATTCACAAAAAATAAAGAGATAGAAATCAAAGCATACCTATGGAGAATCATCAACCTGTAAAGAAAGGCAGCAAGAGAGGAAGAAAGGAACAAGAGAACTACAAAACAATAAGAAAACTATGAATAAGATGGCATCAATAAGTCCTTACTTACAGTGATTACTCTAAATATAAATGGATTGAATTCTCCAATCAAAGATATAGAATGGCTGTATGGATAAAATAATGAAACCCAACAATATGCTGCCTGAAAGAGACTCACTTTAGCTTTAAGGAAACATACAGACTCGTTGTTAAGGAATGAAAATAGATATTCCATGCAAGTAGAAACCAAATGACAGCAGCAGTAGTTATATCAGACAAACTAGACTTTAGCCAAAAACAGTAACTAGAGACAAAGAGGTCATTATATAAAGGGGTCAATTCATCAAGAAGATAAAACAGTTATATATGCACTCAAGATAGGAGCACCTAGATATGTTAATAATAACAACTGAAGGGGGTAATCATACAGTAAGATACCTCACTTTTAACAATTGATAAATCTTTTAGAAGATCAATAAGGAAATGTTGGACTTGACCCAAAGTGGAAAGTCTGGTTTTTTCTTGTTATAAAATAGTGTGTGCTAATATATTTAAATTCAGACATTTCATAAATATTTAAAGAGTGAAATGAAAACCACTTGTAATCCTACCTAGATTTAATTATTTGTTGTATGAATATTCAGACTTCATCCTCTGTATCTTCACATAAAGTATTTTCCACTTAGCAATAAGTACAAACATTTTTCTGAATTAACTAATATTGATCTATATCATTATTTTCAATGGTAATATAATACTCCACTGTATGATATACCATGAATTATTTTTGTCCCCTTTTAATAAGAATATGGTATTTTCCAGCTCCTGTTATTTTAACTCTAGTGGTATATTGCGATTTTATTCCACCTCTGTTTTTACTGTTCTTCAAAGGAACAAATACATGTTGGTTTAAAACATTAGATATTAACATTTTTATTTTCCCTTGAAGTTCCATTCATTCTACACTATAGGAAATAGATATAAATTATATCCCAGAAATACATATTATCTACTAGAGAATTTTATTTAACACATTTTGTCATTAAAATTATGAAATGTTTGCTGTGTGTCGGGCATTTTTCTAGAATACACTTCAATAGCCATTGTATTTATATTTTTAACTTGCAATTGTCTTTTTTAATTCAATTTTTATTGAGACAAAAAAACAACAAAATTTCCATCTTAACTATTTTGAAATGTACAGTCCTATAGTGTTATGTATGTTTACATTTATGCAAAACCAATCTCCAGCGCTTCTCCGTGCTGCATAGAACAGCTCTTCTTCTTTCCCTCCCCCACCCCAGCCCCTGGTAACCACCATTCTACTCTCTGTTTCTATGAATTTCACTACATGAGCTGCCTTATTTAAGTGGAGTCATGCAGTATTTGCCTTTTTGTGACTGGCTTAAATCACTTAGCAAATGCCCATGTTGTGGCGTGTGACAGGCTTTGTATTTTTGAATACACAAGGAATCTGAAGCTTTGAGAACAGCTTGGCATACTTTGGGTAATTCTGTTGTCAAGTTTGTTTTTGAATCAAGTTTATGTTTCTGAATGGATATTCAAAACTTTGTTTGAACTTTGCAAAAACATGTATAAGAATTTCTTCTTATATTTCACAGAATGGTAAACAGTTTATGCCCGTTACTGGTCTGTTTGGGGAATTCATAGATGAAAGCCATGAAAAACAAGAAATCATAATATGTCGTGATCATGTAAAAGACACATGAACAGGGCTCAGTGGGAGCTGGAAGAGAAGGAAGAACGCTGGGATTGTCAAGGCAGGCTTCAGAGACCCTTCGGCTGTATCTCTGAAAGGAAAAATAAGAGAAGAGGGCACTGGCAGTATTCTTAGTAGAGGAAATATAAGATAAACAGTCACAGGTATGAAATATTAAAATGTGTTTGAGGAACTCTCAGAAATTTAGTACTGCTGGAGCAAAGAATATTCTAAGTGAATTCTAAAGGATAAAGCTGGGAGGGTGTTGGTATGCCACTAATAACAGTTTTTATCCTGTAGGTTAGGCACAGGGGAGTGACATGATCCTGTTCAGATTTCAGGCAGATAAGGCTTGACACGGGGTAGATCGGACCTGCCGATACCCGTGGGTGACCGTGACCCAATGCGTGTATGAACCTCATACCGAGACACGCGGGGAAAGAGAGACTGGGGCTACGTGGCTAATTCCTCCCATCTCCGGAAAAAGCCTCGTGGCTTGCCCAGCCAGGGTTTTTATCAGGGGCCAATTTACATTGGATTGATTATTCATGGGATTATGCAGAACAGGTAGGATTACTCATAGCAAGGCATTGGATGTAAATTCAGATCCGGTGGCAGACAGGACCAGGTTAAAGTAATACGCAGGGGTCAGCAAGCCAGAATTTAAGATACACCTTTGCCAAATTCCTATTAGAGAATTCCCATCCCACAGACATGATCCACACTTGCTCACACAGGAATCACACGGAGCTGTGCTCAAAACATGTAAATTCTCAGGACTGCGTGTTTTCACGCGTGTGGAAATCACTGCCACAAAGGCTGGCTCTGTTGAGGATGGATTGGAATGGGGAGAAGCTAGAGTAGAAGACCAGTAAGGAATCACTGGATGGGTCCGGACAGGAATGCTCTCTAGATTTAAGAATTAAGCATACTCAGAGCTTTAATCAAATAAATACCAATATATATGTATCTGCCTTTTTACCTGTCACTCTCGCTGTCCACAATTCTTTCCAGTCTCTGAACTAACCAGTCCTGGCACTAGGCAGCTTTGAAATGTTTACTAAGAAGAGATCCCTGTTTTGACAGTAATGGAGCACCTGAACTGAAGGCAGACTCTGCAGCTCTGTTGTGGGTTTCCCGTTTCTCATGCGGGCAGCGTGAGATCAGCAGAGCTCTAGACAAACAAGCTTCATAAGTACATGACCATTTTTTTCCAATATAGACTTCATCCCTCTAAAGAGAGTACCATTGGTTGCAGCTGTTGTTTCAACCTTTTACCTGAATTACCAACTTAAAACGATTTCATGGGACATTCGTATTATAGCAGCTTTGGTATTAATCTTTGTATTTTAACAGTTTTGGAACTTTGCTTCTCTTTATTTTTGTATATTTTGGTATGAAAATATTTGGTCATCATGCTCCTTTAATGTAAAATATTCCTAAAAACTACATCAGGAATACTGTATTTAACATAAAAATTGCATGTCATTTCCACCTTGATGCAGCTCATCTTGTAACTTTAGAGTTAGATTTGTATCAATACGGAGTCTCTTTTTTTTTTGGAAGTTATATAGCTGTTATCAGCTCATCACTTTCATCAATCACTTAGCTATCCTTTCTACCTTCTCTGAACATCTCTGTCATGCATCTTCTTCATTCTCTCCCTTCCAGCTAAAGTCTTAGATGCTTTTATTTCATTTTTACAATACTAGGAAAGATTAGCATATCATGTAATTCCTGTTATGTGCTTTATATAACCTTTAATAATGCTTCTAATCTACATGCTAGTATGCTGAAATAAAGTATGTTCTGGGGCTTATCTTTTAAATTATAGATTTCATATGTAAGAGCATTTTTATCTTTATTTAAAAATAACTATGCTGAAATAGTTGTATGAGACTGAATGGGGGAATGTTCAGTTTGGGGGAGAGATAGTCTTGTTCAGTTTTTTTTAAGGTAACTGATCCAGTCCTGTGGTGATTGGTTTTCTTTGCTAATCATAACCTTACTTCCAGCGTGCAGCAGATTCTGTCAACATCTCAGTGGGGGATATTTAATATACTTTAAATATAACATTCTCTTTGCTTTGATACAAGAGGATATCAGTCTCTCAAGAGGAGGAGAGGAAAGACTCTGGAACCGTATGCACATTTGTATGTGAAATCTCTTCAGGTGCCATGTAGTCATCATGTTGTGACAAAGCAGCAGTCCTTAGCCAAATTAATCTTGGGAAGTGAAACCTCATATCTGTTTAACTCTTAACTAAAGGTTAAAGATGTAATTGAAGAGAAATGTAAAGCCCAAAGTATAATTGGGTCTCTTGTTTCTATTTCTGTTGTCACAACCTGAGCTCTCTAGGAGAACTAACATTTGTTAAGTGCCTACCACGTGTCAGGTTCACAGCTGTGGCAGAGGGAAAGTTAGGCATTTGTATCACCATTTTACAGATCAGGAAAGTGAGGGTCAGGAAGCAACTTGTCTCAGATCACAGAGTTAGTATGTGACAAAGTTGAAGTCCAAAGCACATGCTTTTTCTTATGCCTCAGTGTACCTCCAAGTCAGAGGATTTTAATTAATTAATTAATTATGCTATTCTTTATAAAAATTTAAGCAATAGCAAAAAGTAGAGTGAAGAAAGCAAAAAACCAAAAAAGTGCAAGCATCAACTGCTTAGGAAATGATTATTTTCTATTGATTATGTTATTACAGTTTTCCCAATTTTTCCCCCTTTATCCCCCCTCCCTCCGCCCTGCCCACCAACCCTCCAGCATTTCCCTCCATTAGTTCATGCCCATGTGTTATACATATAGGTTCTTTGAGTCCTTCGTTTCCTATACCATTTTTTAATCTCTCCCCATCTATTTTATGCCTACTAATTATGCTTCTTCCCTGTACCTTTTCTTCCTTATTCCTCCCTTCCCCCTCCCCACTGAAATCCCTCCATGTGATCTCCATTTCTCTGATTCTGTTCCTGTTCTGGTTGTTTCCTTAGTTTTTGTTTTCATTGTTTTTCTTTTCTTTTAGGTTCATTTGTTGATAGTTGTGAGTTTGTTGTCACTTTACTGTTCATATTTTTGATCATCTTCTTTTTCTAAGTCCCTTTAACATTTCATAAAATAATGACTTGGTGAGGATGAACTCCTTTAACTTGACCTTATCTGGGAAGCACTTTATCTGCCTTTCCATTCTAAATGATAGCTTTGCTGGACAGAGTAATCTTAGGTGTAGGTCCTTGCCTTTCCTGACTTCGAATACTTCTTTCCAGCCCCTTCTTACCTGCAAGGTTTCTTTTGAGAAATCCACTGATAACCTTACGGGCACTCCTTTCTAGGTAACTCTCCCCTTTCTTCTTGCTTCTTTTAGGATTCTCTCTTTGTCTTTAATCTTGGGTAACTTAATGATGATGTGCCTTGGTGTGTTCCTCTTTCCTTGAGTCCAACTTCTTTGGGACACTCTGAGCTTCCTGGACTTCCTAGAAGTCTGTTTCCGTCACCAGATTAGGGAAATTTTCCTTCATTATTTGTTCAAATAAGTTTTCAATTTCTTGGTCTTCCTCTTCTCCTGGCACTCCTATGATTTGAATATTGGAACATTTCAGGTTGTCCCAGAGATTTGTAACAGTCTCTTCACTTTTTAGAATTCTCATTTCATCATTTTATTTCAGTTAGTTGTTTATTTTTTCCTTTTTTTCCAAATCGTTGCTTTGACTCTAGGTTTCCTTCCTGTCACTGTTCGTTCCCTGAATATTTTGCTTTATTTCACTTTGGGTATCCTTCACTGTTTTTTTCATTTTTCGACCAAGCTCAATAAATTGTGTGAGCATTTTGATTACCAGGGCTTTAAATTCTCCAGCAGATAGGTTGGCAATCTTCTCATCGCTTAGTTCTGAGGTTATACTCTGTTCTTTCATTTGAGCCATATCTCTTTGTCTTGGCGCAGCTGATAAGTTGTAAGGGGGTGGGACCTTAGGTGATCACCTGGGCAGGGCAACCCTCCTTACTGCGATGCCTGTGGGGGAGGGGCCGGAGAAGGAACAGTGTGGCACTCATTTGTCTCTAGCACACTTTCCAAGGAACTCTCCTGTGAGACTGGGAGTTTCTCCCACTTCGGCAACCCCAGCGGTAGCCCACAGTCAGCTCGGAGTCTGAGTTTCCCCCTTAAGTCAGCCCCTCCCTCGAAGCCTGCTGAGCTCGGCAGCCAGCCCTGCCCACCCCGTCTGCCGTTGTCCCCCTGGTTTTTCTGAGTGGGCCTACGCAATCCACTGCCTTACTGGTCTGGTTGTTCTGGTTGGTTTTTTCTTTAATTCTTTGGTTGTTGGAGTTCCATGCAGTTTGATTTCCTGGGGCTTTTGGTTGTTTATTGATTTTAGATTGGTTGTTATCCTCCTTTTGGTTGTGCAGGGAAGTGAAAGGTTTCTACCTGCGCCCTCCATCTTGGCCGGAAGTCAGGAAATGATTATGATGTATAATAGGTTGAGTGTTAATTCCTATCATATTTCTGTACACATCTACAGAAGGAAGAATAAGGGGAAAATAATTAGATTATAATAACATGTATTTTCAATAAAAATTAAATTTAATGTGACTTTAACAGAATGAACAAATGGGATTTCAGGTGAATGTTTCTTTACTGTTCATAAGAGAAGAGTTCCTAAAATACCCTCTCAAGGGTAAGAAAAAAGATTGAGATTAGGTTATGTTTTCAGCATGTAATCAGTATTAATTCACCCCATGTTCTAAAAAATGAGGAAATTAACACTTTTTCTCACCAGTATTTAAAGATATATTTTTATTTCAGCTTCACTGAGCTTTATAACATTTACATTTGATTTTATACCTATAATTCCCAAATTTACGTAGTCTACGTTCTACATTTAAATTTAGCGCTCATCGCCTCTCCTTTAGCACACTTTCTATTTGCTTTTCTGAATTCTTTGCTTTGACTCTTCTGTCGCTTATTGATTTTTATCTTTAGTTGGATTTTTCAGGAAAGATTTATGGACACTGGATTTTTCTTTTTAGAATTTTTCTGTTTTCGCATTCTTGATAATGTTTATTTTGACATTATACTTGAAGAATTACTTAGCTGGTTATGAAATTATTGGATGTTTTTCTCCTAATGTAGAGCGGGTGAATATTCCCTGATACCTTTCCTACCCTCACCTTATCTGAAGCCTGGTTGCTCCCTCCTCCCAGATAGTGTAAGGGCTGGGCACTGGCTTCAGTCTGCTTTTCTGTATCGTCAGGGATGTGGTGAGAAGGGCCTTTGCTCAGCCAGGGCTGTGCACAACCTTTGTTGGAGGACCTGGGCTCGTTTTATTTCTTCTGCAATTTTGATAAATGTCATTTACTCATAATGGTAGATGTGATTAGGGGTCAGTTCATTTGCAAAATTCTTTAGAATCTCTAGAAAACAGCACATCCTGGTAGTTTTTCTTGCCTATACTGAGGCTTCTATAGATAAGTCTTTCTCTTGACTTGAATTTCTTAAGCTGTCAATTCACCCTTTTAATCAGTTTTTCCTCCAAGTTTGGGGTGGTTACTGGGAATTCTCACAATTTTGTTACCTTATTTCTGACCTTGGTATAGTTTTCTGGGCTTAGAATACAGTTACCAACTCCTCCATTTCCCACCAGAATATTTCTTTTATTTTCTTAACTGCAGCTAAAGTTAAGATGATGTCCTTTGTCTTGTTTCATTTCTGCAGGCGAGTGTTTTGCAGGCTTTTACTATGTTTTGTTTATTTCTTCTGAGTATTAGGAAGCAAATTCTGAAATTTTCTACCTTTAGGAAAAATTGCTATATTTAATTTTAAAGGCATTCTAAGAGAACAGAATATATGTGAACCAGGGTGCTACAAAACAGTGTTCCAGATAGAGTTCAGGTATGGACCGAGAGCAGCCTCATGTTTATCTCAGTTTCCTATACAAATAGTATCATTTTCTTCTTCTTTTTTTTTTTTTTAAAACATCATTGTGTTGGTTGCCTCTCATGCAGCCCCTACTGGGAAACTGGCCTGCAACCCAAGCATGTGCCCTGACTGGGAATTGAACCTGTGACCCTTTGCTTCGCAGACCGGCCTCAGTCCACCGAGCCACACCAGCCAGGGCTCAAATAGTATCATTTTCTATGTGGTCCATGGTGTAAAAAGGGTTGGGAAACACTGGTCTAAATTTCAGAACCTAAAATCCACATGTTTTGCTCTTTTAACAACAGAAAATTTGTTTTGGATTTGGACTGCCTAAAATACATTATCTACATTTCTATAGCCCTTTCCTTTTCTAGGGTTGAAAACTTTGTGTCTTGAGTTAAAATAATTAAAAATAGGACATGAGAATCATAATTGTGGGTTCTGTAAAATACTTGTTTTTTCTTTTTTTTTTATTTTAATTTATTTTTAGAGAGAGAAAGATGGAGAGAGACAGAAAGAAAGAAAGAGAGAAAATCAATTTGTTGTTCCACTTATTTATGTCTTTGTTGGTTGATTCTTATACGGTCAAACCTACAACCTTGGCATATTGAGATGACGCTCTAACCAACTGAGCTACCTGCCAGGGCCACAATAAGTGTTTGTGAAATACGGTTATATCCAGAATTTAACACGTCTGTTTATTCAATAGGTGTTTATTGAATACCTATTACAGATGCTAAGAGAGACACATAAATATACTAAAGCGTGATTAAGGTGAAAAATGAGAGCATATACATAAAACTACTTGTGAGTGGCCATACTGTACCATTCACATATCAACTCAATTCAAGCTGTGCTGTGCAGCCAGCCCTGTAATGCTCCACGTTTAAAGGTAGCACAGAATTTACGATTACCAGGGCCAGCTTCTAGGAGGTCGTGATATCAGAAAAGAATTTTGAAAGCTGGATAGCAGTTGATAAGACATGGAGAATTACAGGAAGTTTAGTAACATTGGAGCATAAATTAGAATGGATAATGGAAGAGAGAGTTATAATCATAGTTTATGTACTAAGGCCATATGTACCACGCTAAAGAATTTGGCCCTTATCCTGCATCGTAACAAATTACCCCAAACTTTGTGGATAAAAACAATTATTGCCTCAGTTCCTGATAGTTGGGAATTCAGTAACCTCTTAGCTGTGTGCTTCAGACCCAAGACTTCTCACAAGGTTGCAGTTAAGGTATCAGCTGGGGCTGCAGTCATCTGAAGCAGATTTGTGGCTTCGGGAGCTGTGGTTCCGATGGCTCACTCACATGGCTGTTTGCAGGAGACCTCATTTCCTCACTGAATGGGCCTCTGCATGGCAGCTGGCTTTCCGCAGAGCTAGTGACCCAAGAGGGAGGGCACTGAAGACAGAAGCCACGGTATCTTTTATAACCTGATCTCGGAAGTGATATACATCCTTTCATCCATCTTCTGTTGATCATACAGATCAGCACTGGAATAACATAGAAAGAGACTAGAAAGGGGTGTGAATCACCAGGCTGTGAGGATCATTGGGGGCCTTGTTGGAAGCTATTAAATATTTTGAGTATACACAGGATTAGGCAAAAGTAGGTTCGTAGTTGTCCATATAGAACATAATATAATAATTAATAAGTAATATTACAGGAATACACTGTTTTGTGTACTCACAACTGTCACCCTGCTTTTTCCCTACCTTGTATGTGATAACCATATCTGTATTTTAGATAAATGGATCTGCTCTGGAGAACGAGGTGGAAAGGACAGAATTAAAGTCATAATACTACAGTAATCTAGAGTTGTTGAGCTCCTAAAATAAAACATTGTATAAGGTTTAAGAGATTTTTTAGAAACATTTAACATACAAAAAAAGCATAATTTATTGGTTATTGATTGGATGTGGTGGGTTAGGAAGTAGAGGAGTTCAGGATGCCTTTAAGGTACATACTGATGTGGTCCTCTGAGATGTAGAACATTAAGATAGAACTTGCCCTGGCTGGTGTGGCTCAGTGGATTGAGCATCGGCTTACAAACCAAAAGGTTGCTGGTTCGATTCCTGGTCAGGGCACATGCCTGGGTTGCAGGCCAGGTCCCCAGTTGGGGGCGTGCAAAAGGCAACCAGTTGATGTTTCTCTCACACATCAATGTTTCTCTCCCTCTCTGCCCCTCCCTCCCACTCTCTAAAAATAAAAAAGTAAAATCTTTAAAAAAATAAAATACAAGAACTGTCCAGTAGACAAATGGTTATCTGTAGGTCTGGAGCTCAAACAAAAGGGAAAGGATAAGAGTGTAAAATGAGAGGAGTGCCTAAGATGGAACACTAGGGAATTCAACACATGAAGGGGGAAAGGATCCAGCAAAGGAGACAAAGAAATGGTATGAGTTGGGTAGTAAACCAGGAAAGTGATTTTTACGGAAGCCAAAGGAAAATGCAACAATGAAAAAATGAGGCACTATAGTTAACTATGTTCTCAAAATGTAAAGCTTAGTGAAGCTCTGGAGTATAGTTTGAAAAGCCTAAATTAAATGCTTTAATTTAGTGAATTAGCTTGGTGATCCTAACCTCGGTGTGAAAAGAGAATATGAATAGTTTCTCAAGGTAGTATTGTTAGGATCTAATGATTCCCTTCCCATTGCCCCCTTCAAAATACACACATATGTGCATGAATATGCATGTACACACTCACACACAAAGAGCCCACATAACTTTATGTATACAAGACAGAATTAGCTGCTGCTTCACCCCTCCCACATCTAATTATAATGGACCGTAACAGGAATCAGCACATTTTTTTTATAAGGAGCCAGACAGAAAATATTTTAGGCTTCATAGGACTTAACGGTCTTTCTCATGACTGCGCAACTTTGTCATTGTAGTATAAAAGCAACTATAGACAATATATAAATAAGTACATGTGGCTGTGTTTCAATACAACTTTATTTGCAAAAACAGGTGGCACAGCTTGGAATATTCCCAAAGGAATTAAAAGGAGGAACTCAAACAGGTACTTGTTTACCAATGTTTATAGCAGCATTAGTCACAATAGCCAAAAAGCGAGAACAACCCAGGTGTTCATCAACAGGGATAAACAAAATGTGATGTATTCATACAATGGAATATTATTCAGCCTTAAAAAGAAATGAGCCCTGGCTGGTGTGGCTCAGTAGATTGAGTGCTGGTCTGTGAAACAAAGGGTCTCTGGTTTGACCCCCAGTCAGGGCACATGCCTGGGTTGCGAGCCAGGTCCCCGGTACAGGGTGCACTGGGGGCAACCACACATTGATGTTTCTCTCCCTCTCTTTTTCCTTCCCCTCTCTCTAAAAATAAATAAAATCTTAAAAAAAAAATGAAATTTTGACATATGTTACAATATGGATGGACCTTAGTTAAGTGAAATAAGCCTGACACAAAAGGAAAAATATTACGTGGTTCCACTTATCTGAGATACTTAGAGTAGGCAAATTCACACAGACAAAGTAGAATAGAGGTAACTAGGGACTGGGGGAGTAGGGAATGCAGAGTTTTGTTTAATAGGTACAGAGTTTCTATTTTAAAATATGAAAAATTTCTAGAAATGGATAATGTTGGTGATTGTACCACATTTTGAATATACTTAATGCCATTGAATTATACACTGGTTAAATGGTAAAGTGATAAATTTTATATTATATATATTTTACTACAATTAAAATGTATAATCATCATGATCGTGATCATCATCATCAGACACAAACTAAAAAAATAGGCAGCAGGATAAATTTGGCCCTGTTTATCAGCCCCTGGATGTCATTAAACCTTAAATGACTTTAATCTTTCCTTTCATACAATTTTGAAAAATGTCATTTCTAGTAAGCTAATGCCCGTGTTACACATTAAATGTTTATGTTCTCTCTTTATGCATGTGTCTAAAACTCTTAGGTTTTATATACTACCAGCTTACCTTCATGGTAGAATCTTTGACAATAAGTGTTCTGTGTGAGAAATGGACTTGCCTGGCAAGAGTAGGTTCGTCTTTCTGTCTAGCTATGTATTTAACTATAGAAGTCACTAATACTGGAAGAGCATCCAAAGGTCTTTCTTACACCTGTCAGAATGGCCATCATAGATAAATCAACAAACAAGTACTGGCAAGGATGTGCAGATAGGGGAACCCTTTTGCACTGTTGGTGGGAATGCAGATTGGTGAAGCCACTGTGGAAAGCAATATGGAGATACTTCAAAAAATTTAAAATGGATCTGCATTTGACCCAGCAATACCACTTCTGGAAATATATCTGAAGGAACCCTAAACTCTTATTCTAAAGAACATAAGCACTCTGCAGCATTATTTACAATTGCCAAGATATGGAAGCAGCCCAAGTGTCCATCAGTAGATGAGTGGATAGAACAAGTATAGGACATTTACACAATGGAATACTACTTGACCATAAAAAAGAAGAAAATTTTACTTTTTGCTACAGTATGGATGTACCTGGAGAACATTATGCTAAGTGAAATAAACCAGTCAGAGAAAGAACAAATACCATATGATTTCACTTGTATGTGGAATCTAATGAACAAACTGAACTAACAAGCAAAATGGAGACAAACTCAGAGAGCAAGATGACAGCCAAGGTGGGGGGGGGGGTAGTTGAACAAAAAGGAAGAGGGACTTATAGACATGGACAACAGTGTGGAGATTGCAGGGGAGGGGATTATAAGGATACTAAGTGGTAATGGAAAAATATAATTTAAAAAAATTTTTTTAATTTAAAAAGGGGCCCTAGCTCATGTGGCTCAGTGGATTAAGTGTTAGCCTGTGAACCAAAGCATTGCTGGTTCAATTCCCAGTCAGGGCACGTGCCTGGGTTGTGGGACAAATGCAGTTACTCATCTTTGTTCATCTTTGTTAAGATTCACTTTTGAAAGTTTTCAAATGTGTGTCTTGAAAGATGTCATCAAAATAGTAAGATATACATTAGTGCTAGGTACTTTCTCAAAGTGCGCTTAACTTATTAGACATTTTGAAAAAGGAAATTGAGATAATGTAGTAATTTCTATGTAAAGAAAGTCTGTAAAACCCGAATGTGTCTCTTTTGATGGTCTTTAAAATGTATTTCCTGCCCGGCTGGTGTAGCTCAGTGGATTGAGCACGGGCTGGGAACCAGAGGGTCCCGGTTCGATTACCAGTTCCCAGTTCGATTACCAGTCGGGACACATGCCTGGGTTGCAGGCCAGGTCCCCAGTGAGGGCCATGTGAGAGGCAACCATACATTGCTGTTTCTCTCCCTCTCTGTCTCCCTCCCTTCCCCTCTCTCTGAAAATAAATAAATAAAATCTTTAAAAAAAAAATGTATTTCCTACAAAATGCTAAAATAAATTTTGTATTTGGTACTGATTTTCACATTAGCAACAAGAAGTAACCTTTTGCTGCCAGGTTAAGAATTCAAGGCTTATATAGAAATAAACACTTTTTAAAATGCCATTTTCTCACAGATCCCTCCATCTAGTTGATTCTCTAGAGTGTGATTCATTTACAGCGTGTTGTCAGTAATGTTTATGTACATGGAATGGCGGGCTGCAAAGGTTTGTGTCATTTCCTAGTGAGAAACAACTCTGTGACCAATGTAAATGATCTGCCACTGCCTCTTCCTGTTTTGGATGTTAGATCTAGGAAGACACAGATGCAACAAGTGAGCCTCAGAGGTCGTTAAGAAGAAACAGGTTTCCATCTATTATTTCCAGAAGTTCTAATTAATATAAAGTAAACAACTTTTGTTACTGATTTTTATTCTAGGAAACTTTGTTGGATACTATGGTCAATGATGAAGAATCAGCTTAAGAAAAAAAAAAGTCTTACAACATAATATGACAAGATTTCCTACTCAGGACTTAAAAAAACTATGTCCCTTGAGATATATGAGAGATCACATTGTCATCCAAATGTAGTTTGTAGTCACTGAGAATCCCCGTAGTCATTTCTTTCCTCTCTTTTTGATCGACTAGAAACCTTTGAGCTCTTATCTGTTTATGATTTATTATTGTAGTTTACTTTGACCTCCAGTCACCACGCTCACATTTTTGAACACCTTGGGTTGTCTACACTCCAGTCATTGCAACGACTTGGAAAGGAGTGAAGAAGCTAATAAGCTGGACTCCATATTTTCTGTTGGCCTTTTTCTTATTTTAAAGGAATGTAGTAAAGCACTGCAGCTTTTCGTGTCTCTTCTTGGCTACAAAACATAACAATTAATCAAATAGGTTTTCTGTTTTTTAAGATTTTGTTTTTAGAGAGAGAGAGCAAGGGAGGGGGAAAGAGAAGAAGAACATCAGTGTGAGAGAAACATTGATCAATTGCCTCTTGTATATACCTGTTCCCGCACATTAGACCAGACCCACAACCTAGGCATGCGCCCTGACCGGGGATCAAACTGCTGACCTTTCACTTTTGGGGACCATGCCAACCGTGATGCCCAATCAACTGAGCCACCCCAGTCTGGGCAATCAAGTAGATCTTTATTGAAGTACATTTGCCTCAGTTGTACCCCAGAGGACCCAGGGCATTGGTGGCAGTTCTGTGGTCATAATAGACTTAAAACACTTCTTCTCCAGGGCTTCTACAAGAATAAGCATGAAACAGTATTAGTTTGTGACTGGCCTGTGGCATGGAGGCGTCAGTAAATCCAAAGTGAGAATGATTAGGATTAGTGATTTTTGTCTAGCTAAAAACTGTTTGGTATCTTGGCTTAAAAGTACTTCTTTTTGATAACTAGGAATGTGGTTTAGTTTGTTTGAGCACTCTAAGAATTTTATTCAAGTTGCTGAGGACATAAAAGATAGCTTGGCAGTTATACTTAGAGCTTTATGTAGAAAACCCTTAGGAATTGAGCAAACACATAACCTCTACAACTGGTTATATTTTCAGTTCCCCTAAACAAGAGTTTGGAACTACAGCCAATCGTGGTTTCAAGTACAGATAATATCTACATAAATCACACTGATTGCAAGGTAGGCCTTCAAGCCCAGAGAATGTCCTTGCAACTTTGTACCCAGGATCACTCCTATTCATGCTCCTTATTGGGTTATGTAGAGGTTCACTGTCTCTTGCTTTTTATTTTAGGCACCAAAAGGTATTCTTGGTTTATGACTTTTAAAGGCTGGGGGAAGGGTTAAGAGGGAAATTTGACAGTGGAAAATATTATTTTCTTGAGTGGGTAAATAAGTCAGGGAAAAACAGAGGACAAAGGAGAAAAGAGGACGAGATGCCTTTAACTTTATTCTATAGTTCTGTCACCATAATAATTCACTCAGAAGGGATGGCTTTAGTATTCAGTGTTAAAAGGAACAGGTCTGGAACAAGTACATGCCAGCACAGAGAAACAGTGGTGGATTGAGACCTATTGTATTTTTTAAGTGATTCCAGGGCTGTCCAGGTGTCCTGATTTAAAAGCTGCTTGTTGAGTCAGGAAATTGTATCTTGTTCTGAGGTTTACTGTAATAAAGTACACAGTCCTAAGGGATGGTACCGCTGGCTCCATGAATCACTTTACAAGCTGGCTGTCCTGATCCAAGCCCTTTGATTTATTTATGCCGTACCATAGTAGGAATGGCAAATATGTACGCCACACATGGTTTCTGGGATGGGGTAGGCCTTTACCTGGGAAATTGTCATAAATCCATAAAGTGAGATAGGGCAGAGCAAGCTGCAGCTCATGTCACGTACAAGAGATCTCTTCCTGTTTTATAGGAATTTACAACTCTAGAACTGGTTATAAGTACAGTGTTCTCCTTGGAATGCACCCTTGGATGTGTTGTATGCTGTGTTGTAGCCTACCCAGTCTTAGTTTCGTTGCTTACAAATCTAAAAAGTAGCTCTGAAATGTCGTCCTGTTGTCCCTAATATTTTCTCTTGTATTTACATCTTTAGAGTGGAATTGACTTGAATATTTTAGGTTGTTACCTATAGGTTTTTCAAGCAACTTTTTTTTTTGTTTGAAAACTATAGCATTGGACTACTAAGCCAATGATCAGTCATCCTCTTTTGTATATAAGCTTATGATGCCAGTATTTCAATAAGGTTAGAATGCTGCCTAGCTTTTGGAACTTGATTTCCCAACACTAATAAAGAGATTCTGTTAGATTTGCACTTAGGATTTATATGGGTAGCCAAATAGTGAGCCAAAATGAGCAACATAATTTTTCATATTATTTTTTATTTTCCATCCCCCCACCCATTTTGGGAACCATCAGCTTGTTCTCTTTGTCTATAGGTGTTTCTGTTATGTTGTGCTTATTCATTTGATTTTTAGATTCCACATATAAATGAGATCATATAGTCTTTGTCTTTCTAACTTATTTCACTTAGAATAATACCCTTCAGGTCCATCCATGTGGTAGCAAATGGAAAGATTTCATGCTGTTTTATTAGTGACTAAATTCCATTGTGTGTGTGTGTGTGTGTTTGTATGTGTTCATGTGTGCTGTGTATGTGTATATATCGACGTCTGTCTGGAAAAAGTCCAACCATTGTTATCATAGCAAGAATGGTTTGTGTAACATCAGTGTAACCTGGCAGCCAAGGAGAGTGGACTGGAATGCGTGTGTATGAACAATGACAACTTCACTGTACCAGTCAGTGGAGGCGGTAGACACTGTTGAGTGAACATGTGTACTGTGTGGCCATCACATTCAAAATGACTGAGGTCGTAAAGCAACATATCTGCATCAAATTTTGCGTTAAGCTTGAACAGTCCTCCACAGAAACTATTTGGATAATTCTGAAAGCCGCAGCTATGGGCAACTGGTGATTGGCAGCTTCATCATGACAACAAACCCACTCATGCATCACATCTCATGCAGAGTTTTTTGGTGAAACATCAAATCACCCAGGTACTCATTCCCCCTCCATCCCGGATTTGGTGCCCTGGGACTTCTGGCTTTTCCCAAAACTGAAATCCCCTTTGAAAGGGAAGAGATTTCAGACTGGATGAGATTCAAGAAATACTACAGGGCAGCTGCTGGCAATTGGGAGAACTGTGTGAGGTTCCCAAGGTGCCTACTTTGAAGGTGACTGAGGTATTACTGTCCTATATACAATGTTTCTTGTGTCTTCTTCAATAAATATCTCTGTTTTCATATTACATGACTAGGTGCCTTCTGAACAGACTGTATATATTAGAGAGAGACATATATGTTATCTGTCCAGAAGGTATCCAGTCATGTAATATGGTATTTTTATATACAAAGTCTCACATCTTTATCCATTTATCTATTAATGAATGTCTAGGGTGCTTCCATTTCTTGGCTATTCCTAGTAATGCTGCAATGAACATAGGTGTGCATATATCTTTTCAAATTAGCATTATTTTTTCTTTGAATACCCAGAAGTGGATTTGCTGGATCATATGACAGCCCTATTTTTAATTTTTTTTTGAGGAATCTCCATACTGTTATACATAGTGGCTGCACTAATTTACAGTCCCACCAACGCGTACCAGGGTTACTTTTCCTTCACATCTTTGTCAACAGTTGTTTGTTGATTTATCAATGATAGCCATTCTTACAGTTGTGAGGTGATATCTCATTGTGCTTTTAATTTGCATTTCCCTGGTGATGAGTGATGTTGAACATCTTTTGGTGTCTGCTGGCCATCTGAATGTCCTCTTGGCAGAAATGTCTATTCAGGTCCTCTGCCCATTATATAATTGAATTGGGATGGGGGATTTTGGGGTATTAAGTTGTATGAGTTCTTTATATACTTTGGATATTACCCCTTTGCCTGGTATATCATTTCCAGATACCTTCTATTCAGTAGGTTGTCTTTTTGTTTTGTCAGTGATTTTCTTCTTTGTGCAAAAACTTTTCAGTTCGATAATGGCCTCATTTGTGTTTTTGTTTCCTTTGCTCAAGGAGGTATAACTAAAAAGATACTGCCAAAAACAGTATCACAGACTTCCCTGACTATGGTTTCTTCTAGGAGTTTTATGGTTTCAGGTCTAACATTTAAGTCTTTTATACACTCTGAGTTTATTTTTGCATATGGTGTAAGAAAGTGGTCCAATTTAATTTTTTGTATGTATCTGTCCAATTTTGCCAAACCAATTTTTGAAAAGACTGTCTTTATACATATCCTCGCCTCTTGTCATAGATTAATTGACCATGTAAGCGAGGATTTATTACTGGCTATCTATTCTAGTCCACGTATCCATATATCTGTTTTTATACCAGTACCATACTGTCTTGATTATTGTAGCCTTATAATATAGTTTGATATCAGGAATCTTGATACCTACCACTTTGTTCTTTATCAAGATTGCTTTGGCTATTCAGGGTCTTTGTGATATGTAAATTTTATGTTTAGTTCTAATTCTGAATTCAGAATGCCATTGATATTTTGACAGGGATTGCATTGAATCTGTATATTACTTTAGGGAATAGGAACATTTTAACAATATTAATCTTTCCAATTCATGAGCAGGGTATATCCTTCCATTTATTTGTATCATGTTTAGTTTCTTTCTTCAGCATACTTTCTTCAGAGTACAGATATTTCACCTCTTTGATTAACTCATTGGTATTTCATACTCTTTGATGCAATTGTGAATGGGATCATTTTCTTAATTTCTTCTTCTGATTCTTCATTATTGGTGTATAGAAAAGCAACAGATTTCTGTATATTGATTTTTATATCTTGCAAATTTACTGATGTCATTTATTAGTTCTGATACTGTTTTTGGTACAACCTTTAGTGCCATCTGCACTATTATGAAATCTGCAAATGGTGAGCATTTACTTCTTCCTTTCTAAATTAGATGCCTTTTATTTCTTTGTCTTACCTGATTGCTGTGGCTAGGACTTCCAATATTATGTTGAATAGAAGTGGTGATAGAGGACATCCTTGTCTTGTTCCTGATCTCAGAGGAAAGGCTTTCACCTTTTTACCGTTGAGTATGATATTAGATGTGGATTGTCATGTAGGCCCTTTATTATGTTGAAAGATGTTTTGTCTGTATTCACTTTGTTGAACTTTATCATAAAATCATGTAGAATTTTGTCAAATGCTTTCTCTGCATCTATTGAGATGACCATATGGTTTTTATACTTTGTTTTGTTAATGTGATATATCATGTTGATTGACTTATGGATGTTGAATCATCCTTGCATCCCTGGGATGAATCTTACTTGGTCATGGCATATGTCATTTTAATGTATTGTTGATTCTGGTTTGTTAATATTTTGTTCAGAATTTTTGCATCTGTGTCCATCAAGGATATTGACCTGTAACCTTCTTTTTTTGTGGTGTCTTTATCTGGTTTTGGTATCAGGGTAATGCTGGCTTTATAAAATGAGTTTGGAAGTGTTAATTTCTCTTCAATTTTTTGAAATTGTTTAAGAAGGATGGGTATTAATTCTCTGAATTTTGGTAGACTTCACCTGTGAAGCCATTTGGTACTGTGCTTTTATTTGTTGGGAGATTTTTCTTTATTTCTACTTCAATTTTATTGCTCCTAATTGGTCTGTTTAGATTTTTGTTACTTCCGGTTCAGTATTGGAAGCTTATATACTTCTAGAAATGTATCTATTCTTTTAGATCATCAAGTTGGTTGGTTATAATTGTTCACAGTATTCTTTTAATGGTTCTTTTTATATCTGTGGTGTTGACTGTAACTTCTCTTTCATTCATGATTTCATAGATCTGGGCTCGCTCCTTTTCTTGATGAGTTTGACTAAAGTTTTGGCTATTTTACTTATCTTTTCAAACATTAAGCTCTTGGTATTTTCACTGTTCACTGGCTTGATGCAGTGTAGCAACACTTGGAAGCTATGTGTTGAAGATGGCAGAGCCATACCATGAAAGGAGGCTGGGTCTCTGAGTCGTTGCTTGTTTGAGAGCTGCCTGCTGATGAGGGTGGTCATTTTGGACTTTGACTGAGCAAGAAATAAACAAGTGTTTGATCTGTTCTTTAAAAAAAAAAAAGCCTCTTAGTTTTATTGATTTCTGAATTTCAATTTTGTTTATTTCTGTGATCTTAACCATTTCCTTCCTTCTGTTTACTCTGGGTTTTGTATGTTCTTTTTCTAGTTCCTTTAGGTGTAGTTAGATAGTTTATTTGGGACCTTTTTTTGTTTGTTTCTTGGGGTAGGCCTGTATCTATGAATATCTCTGTTAGTACTGGTTTTGCTACATTTCATAAATTTTGAAAAGTTGTGGTTTTTTAAATTTGTTTCAAGATAGTTGTTTATTTCTTCTTTGATTTCCTCTTCGATCCAGTGATTGTTTAGTAACATGTTTTTTAGATGCTTGATATGATTTCGATCTTCTTGAATTTATTGAGGCTTATTTTGTGACCTAGTATATGATGTATCCAGGAGAATGTTCCATGTGCACTTGAAAAATAAATATGTATTCTGCAGCTTTGGGGTGAAATGTTCTGTAAATATTTATTAAGTTGATCTTGTGTGAAGTGACATTTAAGGCCATTATTTTTCTTATTAATTTTCTATCTAGAGTCAGTATGTGAATAGGCTATTAAAACCTCCTAATATATTGTATTAGTGTAGATTTCTCCCTTTATGTCCATTAATAATTCCTTTATTTATTTAGGTGCTCCTCTGTTGGATATATAGATATCTATAATTGCTAATGTATCCTCTTCTTCATTTGACCCCTTTATAATTATGTAGTGTCCTTTGTCTTTCTGTTACTTTTTTTTGTTTGTTTTAAAGTGTATTTTGCCCAACACAGGTTTTGCTACTCCTCCTTTCTTCCTGTTTCTCTTTTTGTGGAATCTCACTTTCTACCCTTTAAATTTCAGTCTGAGTGTGTGTTCAGTTTGAAGTGAGTCTCTTGTAAGCAGCACACAGATGGTTCATGTTGGGGTTCTTTTTTAATTCTCACCAGAGGGTGTGTTTGTTTTACAGAGAGATGGAGGGAGAGAGAAAGAGAAACATCAGTGTGAGAGACAAACATCGATCAGTTCCCTTCCTACAGACCCTGAGCCAGGGATCGAACTCCCAACCTTTGTGTGCAGTACTGTGCTCCATCCAGCTGAGCCACCAGCCAGGGCAGATGGGTCATGTTTGTTAATCCTCTTAGCCACCCTATATCTTTTTATTCAAGTATTTAGCCCATGTACATTTGAAGTAGTTATTGATAAGCATTTATTGCCATTTTGTTCATTGTTTTTAGGTTGTGTTTTGTAGTTATCCTGTGTTTCTTTCTTCTCTTGATCTGTTTCCTGTGATTTCTGTATTACTTTAGTCTTTTGTTTAGGTTCCTTTCTTTTTGTTCTTTCTATTTGTATACATTGAACAGTATATATAAATATATATATTGAAAGAATATAATATATATTATACTGCTTTCAATCAATGTATATATTTCATATGCTTTTTCAATCAATACGTATATTGAAAGACTATAACAATATTTAAGAACAAAGCAGTTGCAAAGTACTATTTATATATATATTCTTTATATATATACACATATATATAAAACCCAAACTTTGTACTCACCATGATGCTTACTCGGATCTGGACTTTGACTCCTTTGTTCATATATATGTACACACACACACACTCACACTCACTCACTCACTCCTGCTCTCCACAAGTAGCTGTTCTTTGAGAGAAGCTTCACAGGAGTGATTGCTACCTAAGGTCTGTCCAGAAACCATGTAATATGAAAAATAGAAACATTTGTTAAAGAAGATAGAAGATGCAAGAAACATTGTACACAGGACAAAGACATCTCAGTCCCCTTCAAAGTAGGCACCTTGGGACCTCACACAGTTCTTTCAGTCACCGTCAGCTGCCAACATATTTTCCTGAGTCTCATCGGCAGTCTGAAATCTCTTCCCTTTCAAAGGGGATTTTAGTTTTTGGAAAAGCCAGAAGTAACAGGGCACCAAATCTGGGCTGTAGGGGCACTGAGTCACCTGGGTGATTTGATGTTTTGCCAAAAAACTCTGCACAAGACGTGATGCATGAGTAGGTACAGTGTCATGATGAAGCTGCCAATCACCAGTTGCCCATAGTTGCAGTCTTCAGAATCATCTGAATAGTTTCCATTGGAATGTTCAAGCTTACTGCAAAATTTGATGCGGATTCATTGCTTTACTCGCTCAGTCATTTTGAATGCAATGGTCACACAGTACACGTGCTCACTCAACAGTGTCTGCTGCCCCCACTGACTAGCACAGTGAAGTTGTCATTGTTCACATGATCATTCCAGTCCACTCTCCTTGGCTGCGAGGTTACATCAGTGTTGTGCAAACCATTCTCATTATATAACAATGGCTAGACTTTTTCCGGACAGACCTTGTCATATACACATGTATGTTTGATTTTCCTTATGGAAGACGGCAAGTTCAGTGTCCTTCTACATCTTGGACCTTCTAATTTTTCATTTTTACCTGAATAGTGTATCTGTTAATTAAAATTTTTATTTTGAGATCCTTGTAGATTCGTATATAGTTGTAAGAAATAATACAGAGAGATCTCCTGTACTCTTTAGGCAGATTCCCCAGTAGTGATAACTTACCAAACCAAAATGTAGTATTTTGACAAGATCACAACCAGGATATGGCCTAGATACAGAACATTTCTCTCACCATAGAGATCCCCTTTCATATCTACACACCTACTCCCTTCTCACCCCCACACCATATTTATCTTTTGGCAGCCACTAATCTGACCTCCATTTCCATAATTTTGCTATTTCCAGAATGTTACATAAATGGAAACATATAGGATGTAATCTTCTCAGATTTTTTTCACTCTGAGTAATTATCTGGAGATTCATCCAGATTGTTATATATATCAGTGTTCATTCCTGTACATTTCTCCACAGGTTTTTGTATGAGCTTAAATTTTTATATTTCTGCAATAAATGCCAGGTGCACAATTACTAGGTCATATGGCAGTTGCATGTTCAATGTTTTAAGAAACTACCCAGCTGTTTTCTAGACCATCAATACCATGTTATATGTTCCTAGCAGCAATATATGAGTGGTGTCATTTTTTCACATTCTCACCCATTTGGTGTTGTCTCTTTTTATTTTAGCAATTCTTTTTATTTAATTTTTTAAAATTTTTATTGAATTTATTGGGGGACTTTGGTTAATAAAATTATGTAGGTTTCAGGTATACAGTTCTATAATGCATTATTGTGTATTCACCACCCAAAGAAACATCTCCTTCCATCATTTATTCCCATTACCCTCATTTGCCTCCCCTCAACCACCTTTCCCTCTGTTAATCAGTATACACATATGAGTTATTATTTTTTTTGGTTTGGTTTTGCTTAACCTCTCCAACTTTTTCACCCGGCCCCACAACCCGCCTCCCTCTGGCAGCTGTCAGTTTATTTTCTGTACCTATGATTCTGTTTCTATTTTGTTTCTTAGTTTACTTTGTTCGTTAAATTCCACATATAAGTAATGTCATATGGTACTTGTCTTTCTGTGACAGGCTTATTTCACTTGGTATAATGCTCTCCAGTTCCATGCTGTCACAGAGAGTAAGACTTCCTTCTTTTTATGGCCAAGTAGTATTCCATTGTGTAAATGTACCATGGTTCTTTCATCCACTGAGATACCAATGGGCACTTGACATGCTTCCAAATATTGACTATTGTGAAAACCACTGCAGTGAACATAGGGATGCATATATTCTTTCAAATTAGTGTTTTGAATTTCTTCAGAATTACTCCCAGAAGTGAAATCACTGGGTCATAAGGCAGTTTCATTTTTAGTTTTTTAAGGCAACTCTGTACTACTTTCCACAGTGACTGCACCAATTTGGGTTCCTACCAGCAGTGAACAAGGGTTCTCCTTTCTCCACATTCCAGCCAACACTTATTTGTTAATTTATTGATGATCGCCATTCTGACAGGTGGAAGGTGACATTTCATTGTGGTTTTAATTTGCATTTCTCTGATGATTAGTAACCTTGAACGTCTTTTCATATGTCTATTGGCCATCTGTATGTCCTCTTTGAAAAAGTATCTATTTCCTTTGCACATTTTTTATTGGATTATTTGGTTTTGTGTTGAGTTTAGAAGCTCTATATAAATTTTGAATATTAACCCCTTATCCAGTGTATCATCAGCAAATATGTTCTTCCATTCAGTGGGTTATCTTTTCATTTTGTTGATGGTTTCCTTTGCTGTGTAAAAGCTGTAGTCCCGTTTGTTTATTTTTAATTTTTTTTCCCTGGCCTGAGGAGATATATCTGAAAAAATATTGCCACAGCAAATGTCCAAGATTTCTTCTAAGATTTTTATGATATTGAGTCTTACATGTAAGTCTTAATCTATTTCTAATTTATTCTTGTGTGTGATGTAGAAGATGATCTAGTTTCATCATTTTTTATATGTCTCTCCAATTTCCCTAACATCATTTATTTAATAGATTGTTTTTACCATATTGTATATTCTTGCCTCCTCTGTCAAATATTAATTGACCATAAAGGCATAGATTTAATTCTGGGCTCTCTAATCTGTTCCATAGATTTACATGTCATTTTTTTTATGCCAGTACCATACTGTTTTGATACTACAGCTTTGTAGTATAGTTTGATATCTTGTAACATGATTCCATCAACTTTTTTTCTCACGATTGCTATGTCGATATTGGGCCTTTTGTGGTTCCATGTATTTTGGAATATTTGTTCTACTTCTGTGGATACACCATATATGTTCTTCAGTTTCTTTCTTCAGTGTCTCATAAGTCTCCAAGTACAGGTCTTTTGCATTCTTGGTTAAATTTATTCCTAGGTACTTTATTTTGTTTCATGCAATTGTAAATACAACTGTTTTCTTAGTTTCCCTTTTTGGTAGTTCATTACTAGTATATAAAATGTGACTGATTTCTGGATATTTATTTTGTATCTTGCCACTTTGTTGAACTCATTTATCACTTGTAGTTTTTTGGTTAAATCTTTAGGGTTCTCTATGTACAATATCATGCCATCTGCAAATAATGACAGTTTTACTTTTTCCTTTTCAATTTAGATGCCTTTTATTTCTTCTTTTTGTCTGGTTGCTGTGGCTAGGATTTCCAGTACTACATTGAACATGAGTGGTCAGAGCAAGCATCTCTGTTTTTTCTCCTCCTCCCCCCAGTCTTAAGGGAAACACATTTTAGTTTTTGCCTATTAGGTATGATATTGGCTGTGGTTTTGCAGTATATGGCCTTTATTACATTGAGATATGTCCCCAGTATTTGCACTTTGTTGAGTGTTTTATCATAAGCAATTGCTGGATTTTATCAAATGCTTTTTCTGCATCTATTAAAATGATCATGTGGTTTTTATCCTTCATTTTGTTTATGTAGTGTATCACATTTTTTGATTTGTGGGTATTGTACCAACTTTGCATCCCCAGAATAAATCCCACTTGATCATGGTATATGATCTTTTTAATGTATTGCTGGG
This sequence comes from Micronycteris hirsuta, assembly GCA_004026765.1. Taxonomy (NCBI): domain Eukaryota; kingdom Metazoa; phylum Chordata; class Mammalia; order Chiroptera; family Phyllostomidae; genus Micronycteris; species Micronycteris hirsuta. The sequence continues at coordinate 44,473 of PVJI01009009.1, forward strand.
TCTGCTTTACTAATATTTTGTTGAGGATTTTAGCATCTGTATTCATCAGAGATGTTAGCCTATAATTCCTTTTTTTTTATCCTCACCCAAGGACATACTTATTGATTTTAGAAAGAGGAGAAAGGAGGGAAAGACAAAGGGAGGGAAACATCAATGTGAGATCAGAATATCAATTGGTTGCTTCTTGTACAGCCCCCCACTGGGAACTAAACCCAGAACCTAACCATGTGCCCTGACTGGGAATTGAACCTGCAGCCTTTTGGTTTATGAGATGACACTCCAATCAACTGAGCCACACCAGCCAGGACTAATTTTTCTTTGTGGTGTCTTTATCTGGTTTTGGAATTAGACCAATACTGGCCTCATAAAATTAGGTTGGAAGTCTTCCTTTCTCTTGAATGTTTTGGAGTAGTTTGAGAGAATAGGTGTTAGTTCTTTTAATGTTGGGTGAAATTCACTTGTGAAGCAATCTGGTTCAGGAATTCTATTTCTTGGGAGTTGGGTTTTTTTTTTTAATTACTACTTTGGTTTTACTAGTTGTAATCTGTCTATTTAGATTATCTGATTCTTCCTGATTCACTTTTGGCAAGATTGTATGTTTCTAGGGATTTATCTATTTCATCCAGATTGTCTCACAGTATTTTCTTAACCATCCTTTGTATTTTTGTGTGTGGGTGTGTCAGTTGTTACTTCTCTTCATTTCTGATTGTATTTATTTGGGTTCTCTCTTTTTTTCTCGGTAAGTCTGGTTAAAGGTTTGTCGGTCTTGTTCATCTTTCAAAAAAACCAACTCCTGGTTTTATTGATCTTTTGTATTGTGTTTTTTAGACTCTGTTTTGTTTATTTCTGCTCTGATCTTTATTTCCTTTCTTCCACTCACTTTGAGCTTTTTCGTTGTTCTTTATTCTAGTTCCTTTAAGGTGTGGAGTTAGTTTGAGATTTTTCTTCTTTCTTTAGGTAAGCTTGTAATGCTATGAATTTCCCTCCTAGGACTTCTTTTGCTATGTCCCATATATTTTGGGTTGCTGTAGTCTCATTTTCCCTTGTTTCAAGGTATCTTTTGATTTCTTCCTTGATCTCATTGTTAACCATTTATTGTTTAGATATTCAGCCTTTGTATCTTTCTGTCTTCAGTGTTCTTCTGATTGATTTCTAGTTTTTTACCATTGTTATCAGAGAACATGCTTGATATAATTTCAGTCTTCTTAAATTTATTAAGACTTGTTTTGTGTCCTAATATGCGGTCTATGCTAGAAAATATTCCATGTGCACTTGAAAAGAATGTATATTTTGCTGCTTTGTGGTGAAATACTCTGAAGATATCGGTTACATCCATCTGATCTAGTTTGTTCATTAAGGCTTCCATCATCTTGATTTTCTCTCTGGAAGTCCTATACACTGAGGTCAATGGGGTGTTAAAATCCTGTACTATGACTGTATTACTGTAAGTCTCTCCCATTACTTTTCATCAGGATTTGCTTTGTATTTTAGGTGCTCCTTTGTTGGGTGCTTAAATATTTACAAGGGTTATATCCTCTTATTAGATTGATCTTTTTAGCATTGTGTAATATTCTTTTATCACTCTTGATGTGACCTTTGTTTTTTGGGTTTTTTTTTTAAGATTTATTTATTTTTAGACAGAGGGGAAGGGAGGGAGAAAGAGGGAGAAAAACATTAATGTGTGATTACGTCTCATGTGCCCCCTACTGGGGACCAGGCCTGCAACCTAGGCATGTGCCCTGACTGAGAATCAAACTGGTAATCTTGTGGTTCCCAGGCCAGCACTCAATCCACTGAGCCACACCAGCCAGTTCATGGCCTTTGTTTTGAAGTATGTTTTGTGTGATATAAGTATTGCTATCCCAGTTTTCTTTTCCTTTTTCATTGGTATGAAATGTCACTCTCCATTTCTTTTCTTTTAGTCTGAGTGTACCATTCGTTCTGACGTGGGTCTCTTTTAGACAGAGTGTAGGAGAGTCTTGTTTTCTTATCCATTCAACTTCCCTGTCTTTTCATTAGAGATTTAAGACATTTACTCTTAAAGTGATAATTGTATTTCCACCAAGATGGAGGCATAGGTAGATACACTTTGCCTTCTCACACAGCCAAAAGAAGGACAACAACAAATTTAAAAACAAAAAATAACCAGAACTGCCAGAAAATTGAACTGCATGGAAGTCTGACAACCAAGGAGTTAAAGAAGAAACATTCATCCAGACCAGTAGGACGGGCAGAAACAGACAGCCAGGGTGGAGAGTACTTGTGGCAAGGTGGCACTCGGAGGACCAGGGCGGCAAGGCAGTGGCTGGTAGAGCAGGGGGAACAACTGGGGAACAAGACAGACTGTGCAACCCAGGATTCCAGTGCAGAAATGAAGCATCAAAACCTGTGACTGAAAAAACCTATGAGGGTTGAGGAGGCAAGAGAAACTCCCAGCCTCATGGGAGAGTTTCTTAGAGAGACTCACAGGGTCCTAAAAGGTACACAAAACCACCCACCTGGGAATAAGCACCACAAGGGCCCGATTTGCTTGTGGGTAGTGGAGGAAGTGACTGAAAACTGGCTGAGAGCTGAACAAGTGGCATTATTCCCTCTCTAACCCCTCCCCAACATATAGGACCACCACACAGCAATGTAGGTTGCCCCACCATGGTGAATACCTAAGGCTTTGTCCCATTACTACATAATAGGCATTCCAAGACAAAAAAAAAGGGGGCCCAAATGAAAGAACAGATCAAGGCTCAAGAAGAAATACAACTAAGCATTGAAGAGATAGCCAACCTAATCAGATGCGGAGTTCAAAACACTGGTAATTAGGATGTTCACAGAAATGGTTGAGTATGGTCACAAAATAGGGAAAAGTGAAGACTACAAAAAGTGAAATAAAGGAAAATGTACAGGGAACCAACAGTGAAGAGAAAGAAACCAGGACTCAAATAAACGATTTGGAGCAAAAGGAAGAAATAAACATTGAACCGGAACAGAATGAAGAAAACAAGAATTTAAAGAAATAAGTAGAGGCTTAGGACCCTCCGGTACAACTCCAACATATGAATTATAGAGGTGCCAGAGGAGAAGAGAAAGAGCAAGAAATTGAAAACTTACTTGAAAACATAATGAAGGAGAACTTCCCCGGTCTGGCAAAGGAAATAGACCTCCAGGAAGTCTAGGAGGCTCAGAGAGTCCCAAACAAGTTTAACTCAAGGAAGCACACACCAAGGCACATCATAATTCCATTACCCAAGATTAAAGATAAGGAGAGAATCCTACAAGCAGCAAGAGAAAAGGAGAGAGTTACCATAAGACTGTTAGCTGATTTCTCAAAATAGACCTTGCAGGCAAGAAGGGGCTGGAAAGAAGTATTTGAAGTAATGAAAGGCAAAGACCTACATCCAAGACTACTCTATCCAGCAAAGCTATCATTCAGAATGGAAGGGCAGATCAAGTGCTTCCCACGTAAGGTGAAGTTAAAGTATTTCATCATCACTAAGCCCTTACTATATGAAATGTTAAAGGGACTTATCTAAGAAAAAGAAGGAGATTAAAAATACGAACAGTAAAATGACACAAACTTACAACTATCAACAACCAAACCTAAAAAAAAAAAAAAAAAACAGAAATGAAGTAAGCAAACAACTAGAACAGGAACGATTCACAGAAATAGAGATCCATGGAGAGTTATAATCAGGGAGGAAAAGGGGAGAAATGGGATGAAAGGTACAGGGAATAAGAAGGATAAATGGTAGGTACAAAATAGGCGGAGGTTGAGAATAGTATAGGAAATGGAGAAGCCAAAGAACTTATATGTATGACCCATAGACATGAACTAAGGGGGAGAGGGAGTGCAGGTGGTGGGGGGTGGGGGGTACAGGGCCGAGGAGAATAAAGGGAAGGAAGAAATGGGACAACTGTAATAGTATAATTAATAAAGTATATATTTTTAAAAAAGATCACCAGAAATTTTGCTGATCCACCTAATACATAGAAACAAATGCAAAGAAGCATCCAAAATAGAAAGACAGAGAAATAGACCTGAAATGAAAGAACAAGAGAATTCTCCAGAAGAACTACATGAACTGGAAGCAAGGAATTTATCAGATAGAGAGTTTAGAGTTATGGTTATAGGAATACTCAACAGCATGAAAAAAGACAGAGAAACCATTAAAAAAGACCAGTCAGAAATATAGAATGCAATATTTGAAATAAATGATGCACTGGAAGGAATAAACAGTAGGTTAAATGAAGCAGAGTTCTAATCAATGATTTGGAAGACAAGGTAGGTAATAACACCCAGGCAGAGCAGCAAAAACTAAAAAGAATATAAAAAATGAGAGGAACTTAAACATTTTGGACAGCAACATCCAGGATGTTGAAGCATAACAACATCCGTATCTTGGGAATACCAGAGGAGAAGAGAGTGAGCAAGGGATAAAGAACATACTTGAAGAAATAATGACCAAAAACTTCCCCAGTCTGGTAAAGGAAAAAAACACACAAGTCTAGCAAGCTCAGAGAGTCCCAAACAAGTTTAACCCAAAGAGGCCTACATCGAGACACATCATAGTTAAAATGACAAGGCTTAAGGACAAGGAGAGCATCCTAAAAGCCACCCGAGAAAAGTAGGCAGTTACCTACAAGGGAGCACCAATTAGATTGGCATCTGATTATTCAACAGAAACATTTCATGCCACAAGGGAATGGCTTGAAATATTCAGGGTGATGAAAAGCAAGGACCTACAACCAAGATTACTTTTCCAAGCAAGGCTGTCATTTAAAATCAAAAGAGAGATAAGGAGCTTCCTGATAAGAAAAAGCTGAAGCAATTTGTTAACACCAAACCAGTACTGCAACAAATGTTAAAGGTCTTTCTTTAAGAAGAAAAAGGAGAAAGAAAGAAAGAAAGAAAGAAAGAAAGAAAGAAAGAAAGAAAGAAAGAAGAAAGAGGAAAATGGTCTAACAATAAAATGACACTAAATAAATATTTATCAGTAATCTCTTTAAACATAAATGGACTGAATGTTCCAACTAAAAGATAGAGGATAGCTAAGTGGATAAGAAAACAAGACCAATATATATCCTGCCTCCAAGAGACCCACCTCAGATCAAAAGATACACACAGACTAAAAGTAAAAGAATGGAAAAAAATATTTCATGCAAATGGAAATGAAAAAAATGTTGCAGTAGCTATACTTATATCCAACCAAACAGACTTTGAAAACCTAGGCTATATTAAGAGGCAAAGAAGGATACTACATAACCATAAAGGGAACAATCCAACAAAAAGATATAGCACTAGTGAACATTTACATGCACCCAGTATAGAAGTACCTAAATATGTAAAGCATAAAGGGAGAGATCAACAGAAATATAGTCATGTTCAGGGATTTTAACACCCCATTGACTTCAATGGATAGATCTTCCAGATGGCAAATCAACAAGGAGACAGTGGACTTAAATGGCACTTTATGTCATAATTGATATCTTCAGAATATTTCATCCCAAAGTAGCAGAATATGCATACTTTTCATGTGTACATGGAACATTTTCTAGGATAGAGATTATGTTAGGACACAAAACAAGTCTCAATAAATTTAAGAAGGTTGAAGTTGTATCAAGCATCTTCTCCAACCACAATACTATGAAACTAAAAATTAATCACAAGAACAACACTGAAAAACAAAGACATGGAAGCTAAATAGCCTATAATTAAATAATGAATGGGTCAACAAGACCAAGGAAGAACTCAAAAGATACCTTGAAACAAATTAAAATGAGGACACAACAATCCAAAATCTATAAGACGTTGGGAAACTATCCTAAGAGGGAAATTCATGGCATTATAGACCTATCTCTAATTTAGTAATTAATTCAGGAAAAAGCTCAAATAAACAATCTAACTTTACACTTAAAGGAACTTGAAAAAGAATAATTTTTAAAAGCCCAAAGTGAATAGAAGGTAGGAAATAAAGACTCTATTTCATTCAATAAATGAAGTAGAGTCTAAAAAAGAATACAAAATATCAATGAATCCAAGAGCTTGTTCTTTGAAAAGATAAACAAAATTGAGAAACCTTTAACCAGACTCATCAAGAAAAATAAAGGCCCCAAATAAATAAAATCAGAGTTGAAAGAGGAGAAAATAACTGACACCAATGAAATACAAAGGATTTTAAGAAAAGATAATGAACAACTATATGCCAACAAGCTGGACAGCCTGAACGAAATACTTAAATAAATTCCTAGAAACATACAATCTTCTAAAAACTAAATTAGGAAGAATCAGGAAATCTGAATAGCCCTGCGTGGTGTGGCTCAGTAGTTGAGTGCCAGCCTGTGAATCACAGAAAATCTGAATAGATACGTTACACCTAGTGAAGTTGAAGTAGTAATCAAAAAACTCCCAACAAACAAAAGCCCTGGACTGGATGGCTTCACAGGTTAATTTAACCAAACATTCTGAGAAAAAATAACACCTCTCCTACTCAACTATTTCAAACAGGGAAGGCTCCCAAGCTCATTTTACAAGGCCAGCAGTATCCTAATTCCAAAACCAGATAAAAACACTACAATAAAAGAAAATTATAGGTCATTATCTCTGATCCTCAACAAAATATTAGCAAACTGAATACACCAATGCATCAGAAAGATCACACACCATGATCCCATAGGATTTATGTGGGAATGCAAGGTTGGTACAACGTTCGCAAATCAATAAATGTGATTCAAAACATAAATAAAAGTAAGGATAAAAACCACGTGATCATATCGATGGATGCAGAAAAAGCATTTGGTAATATCCAGCACCCATTTATGATAAAAACTCAGCAAAGTAGGAATAGAGGCAACATACCTAAACATAATAAAGGCCATATATGGCAAACTCACTGCTAGCATCCTATCAGTGGGGAAAAACTACATGCATTCCCCTTAAGATCGGGAAAAGAACAGGGATATCCTCTTTAACCTCTCTTATTAAACATAATACTGGAAGTCCTAGCCACAACAATCAGAGAAAAAGATTATATTTAAAAGCATCCAAATTGGAAAGGAAGAAGAAAAGCTCTGTATTTGCAGATGACATGATACTGTACATAGGAACCCCAAGGATTCCACCAAGAAACTACTAGACCTGATAAATGAATTCAGCAAAGTAGCAGGATAAAAAATTTATATCCAGAAATCAGTTGCATTTACATATGCTAATAATGAACTAACAAAAAGGGAAATTAAGAAGATCCATTCACAGTTGCTTCAAAAAGAATAAAATACCTACCAATAAACCTAACCAAGGATGTAAAAGATCTGCATTCAGAAAATTATGACACTGAAGAAAGAAATTGAAGAAGATACAAATAAGTGGAAGCACATACTGTGTTCATGGATAGGAAGAGTTAACATTAAAATGCCCATACTATCCAAAGCAATCTATAGATTCAACACAGTTCCCATCAAGATTCCAGTGACATATTTCACAGAACTAGAACAATTAATCCAAAAATTTATACAGAACCACAAAAGGCCTCGCATAGATAGCAACAGCAATCCTGAGAAAGAAGAACAAAGTTGAAGGAATCACACTGCCTTACATGAAACAATACTGCAATGCCATAGTAATCAAAACAGCATGGTACTGGTATAAAAACAGACATATAGATCAATAGAACAGGATAGAGAGCTCAGAAATAAACTCACACCTTTCTAGTCCGTTAATATTCTACAGAGGAAGCAAGCACATACAATGGGCTAGTTTATTCAATAAATGGTATTGGGAAAATTGGACAGATATATTCAGAAAAATTAAACCATCTTCTTACACCACACACAAGAATAAATTCAAAATGGATCAAAGAGTTAAATGTTAGACCCAATACCATAAAAATCCTAGGAAAAAAAATGTAAGAAGCAAAATCTCAGACATTGCTCATAGCAATATTTTATTCGATATATCTCCCCAGGTAAGGGAAACAGAAGAAAAAATAAACAGATGAGACTGCCTCAAACTAGGAAGTTTTTGCACAACAAAGGAAAACATCAAAAGGAAAACTATCAAAATAAAAAGGCAACCCATAGCATGGGAGAACATCTTCTTGCCAATACATATGATAAGAGATTAATATCCAAAATTTATAAAGAGCTTACAAAACTCAACACCAAAAAAACAAATCAACTTAAAAGTGGGCAAAGGACCTGAATAGACATTTCTACAAAGAGGACATACAGGTGGCCAATAGACATATGAAAAGATGCTCAACATCACTGATAATCAGAAAAATGCAAATTAAAACCACAATGAGATATGATCTCACACCTGTCAGAATGGCTGTCATCAGTAAATCAACAAACAGCAAGTGCTGGTGAGGATGTGGAGAAAGGAGAACTGTTTTGCACTGTTGATGGGAATGCAGGGTTGTGCAGCCACTGTGAAAGCAATATGGAGATACCTCAAAATATTAAAAATGGATCTGCCTTTTCACTTAGCAACCCCACCTCTGGGAATATATCCAAAGGAATCCAAAACACTAATTTGAAAGAACATAAGCACCCCTATGTTCATTGCGGCATTATTTACAATCTCCAAGATTTGGAAGCAGCCCAAGTGTCCATCAGTAGATGAGTGGATACAACAACTATGGGACATTTACACAATGCAACACTACTCGGCTGTAAGAAAGAAGTAAACTTTACCCTTTGCAACAATATGGGTGAACCTGGAGAATATTATGCTAAGTGAAATAACCAGTCAGAGAAAGACAAATACCATGTGATTTTACTTATATGTGAAATCTGATGAACAAACTGAACTAGCAAGCAAAATAGAGACAGCCTCAGAAAGAGCAGGATGACAGCTATGAGAGTGTAGGTTAGGAAGTGGAGGGTTTGAGCATAAAGGAAAATGGACTCATGGACATGGACGGCAATGTGGTGATTGCAGGGAGGAGGGCATAAGGGAACTAATTGGTAATGGAAACAAATACAAAAAATAAAGGAAGGAAAAAGATATATTATGTTGGGGGGGTTATCTTTCACAAATGCTTTCAGTTTCCTTAACTTGCTACAGTAGTAGCAGAGATATGGTGCATTAATGACTCCTACTCTGCAGAGATAGCCATAGAACTACCATAGAAAAGATGTCCCAACTTTTAGCCAATCAGGAGATGATTATAAGACCCTTGGCAGCTATTATACAGTTCACAGGAGGTCATTTCATTTTGCTTCATCTGAGTCAAGCAGGAACAATCTCAAATAATGTAATGTTTTAATCCCTGTTAATTTCCTATAAGTCTAATCATGAAAGAACTATTGAAGTTCCACATTTCTTGCTTGTACTTTTTATACTGATTTCTCAAACCTCACTTTGTTCTCCCAAATTAATCAAGGCAGACATGCCAATGTTTGTCGACTCTGTTTAGCTGAGATTTTAAGAATAGACTTCACACATGATATAGTTTACAGATTGCTTTAAATAAAATATCTAGACATATTTGGTTATCTTAGAAATTCATCAGCAAATCAGCCCATCAATGTCAGTTCCTGTAGATCACCTGTCTGTGTAAGACTTTTTCAATTACTTGGGCTTAGGGAAGACCTAAATTAAACCTCAGTGCCTTAGTCAAACGTTCGGCAAATAATTGTTTAACACTACCGAGAGAGGATAGCGTTTCCAGATATTTTTTTCACAATCATGTAAAAGACTGATTATCTTTTAATGTGGCCTAATGGGATAGAACTAAGGAGATTAAAAGATAGCTTTCAAAATTAATTTTATAAATAATTTCTGAGAGTTAGGTTGTTAAAGCTAGTATATGCTGCTTTACAATAGCTATAGCTAGAGTACCATGTCTTAAAATGTGTTTAAAAGTAGGCTGGAGGAGAACTTGATAGGAATGTGATAGAACAAAATCAAGCAATGATTTTCATGGATGGAGTTGATCTGTAACTGTTCTTAGAGTCTGTGCTTCTTGTTTTGTTCTCTGTGATCCTGAGAGACTAATTTATGGTCCCACTCCACTTTTTTACTGCTGTTTGCTCTTAACGCTTTTCAATGTGGCTTTTGCTTTCAGGACTGAAACTGCTTTCCCAAAGTACCATTCTAAAAGCTAAGTCCAATGGAAATTTTGCATTCTTTGCCTTGGTTTGTCTGCAAACAGTTTAAAGTATTTGATCTCTTCTTATTTCTTAGAACCTTATTTCCCTGGCTTTTAGAACGCCATTCTCTCCTTTCTTCTACCTCTAAGACTATTCCCTCTCAGGTCTTTATAGACTTCTACTTTACCACTACTGTGTGCTCTTCCTCTGACCCTGGTGGTCTCATGCACTCCTGTTATTTCAGCTACCTTCTATGGGGGTCATTTCCATATCCACATCTCAGGGCCTGGCTCCAGGCCCATCAATACAACTGCCTACTAGATATGTCCTCTCTCAATTTCTTAAGATTGTTATAAGGATTAAATTAATCCATGTAAAGTGCTTAGCAGAGTATCTGACTCTAGAATAATTACGCTGGAACTGTTGATCTTGGTGAATTTTTACCCATTTCAATCAAACTCTTATTCATTCTTTTAAGGAACCACTGGCTTAACCTTAAATCACCACTTTCCAATCTCTTTTCTTGGAATACTAGTGTACATCAAGTTGTGAATTAGTGTTCCACCCAGAAAATGAAGAAGTAGTGCTTCGTGGTCAAGTAAGTTTGGAAAATGGTTTATAACAGGGTTAGCAAACTTCTTCTGCAAAAAGCCAGACAGTTAATATATTGGGCTTTGCGGACTAGTCAGTGTCTGTCACAGGCTCTCGCATTTCCCGCTGTAGCATTAAAATGGCCATAGAAAATATGTAAACAAATGAGTGTGTTTCTGTTCTGTTGAAATGTTATTTATAGACACTAAAGTTTGAATTTCAAGTAATTTTCACAAAATAGTATTTATACTGTCACAAAATGTTTTTTTTCTTTCAATCATTTAAATAATAAAAGCCATTCTTTGCTGGTGGGAGGTACACAAACAGGTGGTGGACCAGATTTGGCCTGCGGGCAGTTGCTTAGGCTTTAAAATACAGCCTCCTATGGAACACGTGTAGCCTGTACCATAAAAAGCTCTTCTAAGTTGTATACCAGTGTGCAATTATGCCCAATGTTCCTCCTATTGGACCATGGAAATCTTTTTTCATGAGACATTTGTTAACATCTCTTGCCATACTTCTGTGGAATAACTTCTGAGAAACACTGACTGAGAGAGTAACTGTGCTACAGGTGACAATTTGGTTGTGGAACAGACTGGAAATAATAATAAAGATTATCTTGTCTTTATTGCTCTTGCTCTGATCAGAAAATGGCAGTTTGGAAAATGGAATTACTGCTCTAAGGAAGGCACCAGTTAGGCACTGCAGCTGAGTCAGAGATTGGCTGAGTTGAAAGGGAACATGATAAATGTTCATACCATTGATCATCTTTCAGAAATGTGAAAAATGTGTGCTTTGGTGTAACATGAGATGCTCTAACAGAGGTGCTCTAACAGAGAGAAAATATCCAGTCAAGGAGGAAGATTTCCAGAGGTTATATGCAAAATACAAGCAGTAACAGTTATTTTCTCCTGTTTTTACATCTGTATTATACTTATTAAAATACTATGCAAAGTTTTAAAGTTTTACAAAATTTTAGTTTACATATAGTAAAATTATAAAACGTGTCTCAAAATAATATTTTCAATTGTCATTTTTTGTATCTTTGAGAAGTAAATGTGTGTGACTCAGTAGGCAGTGATGGTTATTGCTTTACTATTTTTTAGCATATTTTCTTATTAAATAATAACATTGCTATGCAGAAAAATGTCAAGTTTTTTTAAAAATTACTTTTACAGAAGATCTGCATTTCTCATTCTTTTATACCTACTGTAACCACAACACATATACATGAAAAATCAGTGTAGTAATTATGCTTTCTAAATTGTGTCTGGCATTTGACAAACAGCTAGAGTCTAAGGGAGGATGCAGAGAAGATGGGATCATCCCAGCTAACAATAATAATAATAATAATTCATCTACCAAATGCTAGCATGGTCACTTGTCCATTTCTACAGAATATACCTACAGATGTTTCATTCCAACCTATGTAGGAGTGGAGTTCTCATAATTTTTGCCAACAAATTGATAACAAGTGAATGATGGAATTGTTGAATCATCATTGATACAGGGAGATACTGAATTACAGAGTTTTTTTTCAACTGCTTTGTCAGGACCTCAATAGTCCACCCCAATAGTTATGCCTATATACCCCTAAAGCTCTCATATGCTTTATACACAGCTTGAAGACTATCTTGGATATTTACTCTTTGGAACAACATCTAATTTTTTTTTCCTCAAGCAGAGTACCACATCTCCAAACATTAGATGTACAGTATAATGTTGGCTGTTGTGAAATCAAGACACTTAGCCCTTGATTGTGCTAGAAAGTGGAGAATGAGTGTCCTGATACCATTGGCATTCTTCTAGCAAATATCATAGCAAACAGACTTGGAATGCAGTGCAATCTAAAGAAAAGGCAAGAAAGGCCCCCAGTAGCACAGTGTGGACAGCTGGTGTGGACATGTTATCCATCTATAACTGCAAAAGGTTATATAAACAGTGGGACAGTGACAGAGTGCATGAATTAATTGCTTGAAGCATGCGATAATTCTTAAAACAGACATCTAAATAAATGGGTGTATTCTGGAGTTTGAGTTCTTAGAAACAATGTTAGGACTTTATTTTCCTTTGGAAACATAGCCTTCCTAAGAAAAAAGACATAATAAATTGTATAGTCCAGCGATTTTCAACCTCTTTCATCTCATGGCACATATAAACTAATTACTAAAATGCTGTGGCACGCCAAAAAAAATGTAGTCTTGCTGATCTAACAAAAAAAAAAAAAAAACAGGTATAATTTTGATTCATTCATACCAGACAGCTATTGTGTTGGCTCTTGTCATTTTTTTTTATTTGACAATCCAAGGAAAAAGAGGTTCAGTGTCCCTGATTAAATAGTCAAGTATTGAATGTTTTAAAAATTCTTGCAGCACACCGGTTGAAAATCGCTGGTGTAGCCCGAAAGTGTGAGTATAACCATGTCAGGTGTACCTTATTTTGAAGGGAGTACATTTTTTTTTAAGTGAGGTTTGTATTCTGAAATTTTTGTGTTCATATTATACTCTCATACATGAGGCAGAAAGGACATACTATTGTGGAACAGTAATGACAGAATGAAAGAAAAGACCTGTATAAATCTTTTTGTACACATTATCCCCAGATGTTACTGTGAACCCACCACTTAACTTCATTTCTTGCAGTTCATGCTAAGCTGTTTTCTCCCCCAGACCTCCAATACAAATCAGTGGGTTTAAGACATATTCACTAGGGATTTTGATAGGATTTGAGTAAATCCCCGACAAAAACTCCCTTGGCTTGCCAGCTGTTATGAAAGGCAGAGATTTAAAAAGCAGAAGATCCTAAGTTCATCTATCTGTCTTGTCATGGCCCTTGCCCTGAAGATAGGAGAAAATTTGCCTATGAATACGTTCTGAGATACTTGCCTAAACTTATTTTCAAACAGTCTGTTGGCTAGAACCACACCATATCTCTGCATGATATTTCTAAGTCTAGTTATGCTCAGTTTATGAATGTCTGCAATATCATCAGAATTTTAAAAGTTAAAAATAACATCATTTTTACTATGGGATTGGTAGGTTTTGCAATTACTTACTGAATTAGGAAAAGTAAATACAATTGCTAAAAACCCAGTCTTGGCAGGGATGTGAGGAAATCAAGCATATCTAATACCCTGCTCTTTGTCTTCGAAATTAGTTTATCTTTCCCTAAAGTACTAGGTCTCTAATTTACCTGGAGAGCTTCTTCAAAGTGTAGATGCTCATCTGCTGAAAATCAAAATCAGCAGATCAGGAGTAAAACACACCCTTCCATTTTTAATAATTTACTTTATGTTTGAGAATACTGTTTGTAAAGCAAGTCTGATTTTTTTCTAAGTTATACAACTAGCCACAGCTATTGACCTAAATATTTTTTAATTTACTGATTTTTTTAATAGACATCAATTTGTTGTTCTACTTATTTATGCATTTATTGGTTGCTTCTTGTATGTGCTATGACCAGAGATTGAACCCCCAACCTCGGTGGATTGGGCCTGAGCAATCAAATAAAACACATGTTCTTTACTTGTATGAGTTTTCTCTGGAAATAGGTGGTCATTTAGGTAGAATCTGGGCATAATTTCTACACTGAACCAGAGATGGAGACAACTCACTGTAGTAAACTGGGACTGCGCAGAGTATAGTCTAAGCCTCTTATGTAGATCGTATTGTTTTTCTTTCTGGTATAATGTTTCACCATAAATTGTAGCTCCCTGCATGTTTTGAAGGAATGATGGTCTCTGCATATTTGGGTATCACAAAAGATACATCACTAGAATCCTCAAACATGGAGAATATATATAGGTGCATTTTACATAAAATTTGGTAGTTGACTGATTTTATAGTTACAGATTTCTTTTAAAGAAAGCTATGATGGGCCATTATTTTACAAATTAATATGGGTCCTGTAAATTTTTAGTGTTTTTTTTTAAATTTTATTGATTAAGCTATTACAGTTGTCCCATTCCCCCCCTTTATTCACCTCCACCCCGCATGCCCCCCCCCATTATTCCCCCTTTAATTCTTGTCCATGGGTCATATACATAAGTTCTTCGGCTTCTACATTTCCTATACTATTCTTAACCTCCCCGTCTGTTTTATACCTACTATTCATGCTACTTATTCTATGTACCTTTTCCCCCCTCTCTCCCCCTACCATTCCCCTGTTGCTAACCCTCCATGTCTTATATAAATCCCTTTAACAGTTCATATAATAAAGGCTGGGTGATGATGAACTCCTTGAACTTGACCTTATCTGAGAAGCACTTTATCTGCCCTTCCATTCTAAATGAAAGTTTTGCTGGATAGAGTCATCTTGAATGTTGGTCCTTGCCTTTCATGACTTGATAAACTTCTTTCCAGCCCCTCTTGCCTGTAAGGTCTCTTTTGAGAAATCAGCTGACAGTCTTATGGGAACTCCTTTGTAGGTTATTGTCTCCTTTTCTCTTGCTGCTTCTAGGATTCTCTCCTTATCTTTAATCTTGGGTAATGTGATTATGAGGTGCCTTGGTGTGTTCCTCTTTTCTTTGGGACTCTCTGAGCTTCCTGGACTTCCTGGAAGTCTATTTCCTTTGCCAGATTGGGGAAGTTCTCTTTCATTATTTGTTCAAATAAGTTTTTAATCCCTTGGTCTTCCTCTTCTCCTTCTGGCACCCCTATAATTCAGATGTTGGAACGTTTAGAGATGTCCTGGAGGTTCCTAAGCCTCTCATGTTTTTGAATTCTTGTTTCTTCATTCTTTTCTGGTTGAATGTTTTTTTCTTCCTTCTGGTTCACACCGTTGATGCGAGTCCCATTTTCCTTCCCATCCCTCTTGGTTCCCTGCACATTTCCCCTCATTTCATTTAGCATATCCTTCATTTTTTCATCTAATTTGCAACCAAATTCAACCAATCCTGTGAGCATCCTGATTACTAGTGGTTTGAACTGTGCGTCTGATAGGTTGGCTATCTCTTCGTGGCTTGTTGTATTTTTTCTGGAGTTTTGATCTGCTCTTTCATTTGGGCCCTTCATTTTTTTCTCTCCTGGTGTGCCTGTTTTATATAAGGGGGTGGAGCCTTATGTGTTCACTAGGGTGGGGCAACCCACATTGCTGTGTTGTGATGCTGTCTATGGGAAAGGGGTCTGAAGGGGAACAATGACACTTGCTCTGCTCACTACCCACAAGCACATTGGGCCCTTCTGGTGCTGATTTCCACATGGGCAGGCTTGTTTTAGGACCCTGTGGGTCTCTCCAACAAACTCCCCTGTGAGGCTGGGAGTTATTCCCACTGCCACCTCAACCCCCACAGGTGTTTTCACTCAATGGTTTGAGGTTTTGTTTCCCTGCGCTGGGCCCCTGGGCTGCACAGTCTGCTCTGCTCCTCAACTTTTTCTCCTGGTTTATCTGCGAGCGAATGTGGGACTGTCTGCTCTACTGGCCTTGGTCCCACTGGGTCTGGGTCCACCAGCTGCAGTCCCCCCCAGCCAGCGACTGCGTACCACTTCACAAACCTGCATCTGGCTGAGTGCTCGACTCCGCCCCGCTTACCAGTCTGGATGAACATGTCTTTAACTATTTGGTTGTCGGACTTCCATAATGTTAGATTTTCTGTCAGTTCTGGTTGTTTTTTGTTTTTAAATTGTTTTCCGTCTTTTGGTTGTGTGAGGAGTCACAGCGTGTCTACCTACGCCTCCATCTTGGCCGGAAGTCCCAATTTTTAGTGGATTGTATTCTAATCAATAACTAAAATGACATACCAAATGAGCAGACATTATCTTAACAAAGTATTCCTTCCTCCTCTAGCTTTTTTTTTTTAAGAATGTGTATCCTGAGGCTAATTTTGACCTCTTTCTTTTCTCTTCTGGTTTTTAGATTTTATTTATATTGTCTATTTTACTATTAATAGACTTCATAGGCTTTGCCTCATGTATATAAGATGCTAAGCAGATTTAAAACTTTTTTAAAAACTCATTTGGATATATGTTCACCTGTTTTGACAAGAATAATGGAGTAAACTAAATATGAATTTCTGTCTCTTTCATGTTAGTGTTCAAATTGGTGTTGTAATTCTGTTCTATGAAGTTACCCAGGGTTTGGATACATCCTGCCTTGTTGCTTTGCCCTGCCTGGGTTATTACCCCATCCACATAATCCAAGATGGCTCACTACCATATTGTATCCCAGCCAGCAGGAGTGAAAATCTTTCATGAAATTCGTTTTATGAAAGTGCCTCCTGGAAAGCAAAACTCTGGAATATTGGACTGCATAATGCATCATTTATAAGACAGTGACTATCCAGAAAAAAGCTAAAGGTATAGTTTTTTAAAGGCATTTACTTATCAGCTAATAATCACAGTAATTGGGTAAAACTAATAGATGACTCATTGTATGAAACATGGAGGTAGGGGCAGGGAAGGTGGCAAGTAGAAAGAATGTCCTTGTTTAAAGTCAAAGAAGCTCAATTTCATTTAAAATAATCATGGAAGTGGAGCTGGATTCCACTGTTTCTTGCAAGGAAGCCATTCTGTTTTTCCCATGAGATTCTTTCTTTATTTTAGACCCTTAATCTCCAAATTGCTTTATTCTGTTGCTAGTACTTCTTCAGGATATCATTGTTTTTCAGCCCTATAGGAGATTGGACAGGTTTTTCTATAATGGAATATTTATTTCAAGTTTAACCAAATATTGGAGCTCCTATAAATATCACCTCCTGTTTCTTGAACAGATCTTCAGTGTCACGATAAATGACATTTAACAGCAAATTGTTCACGGAAGTTCTGAGTTGGATCCAAGCCAGCAGCACTGAAGCCGTGGTAGTATATCAGAGTTTAGAACCAGACTCAGTAAGAAGGAGCACCGGGGCCCCAGTGAGCCCGCTGCTAGTCACACGCCCTGTCAGTGCTTCTCAGGCCTTTCTGACCTGCGCAGTCCCTGTGCTCCTAGCTCTTCTCATCACCACCTCCTCATCCAGTGTGACTGAATGAGAGACAGATTTCTAGAGATTTAAAAAATAACTTTATTGAGTTATAAGATACGTACAATAACAAGCATGCATTTTCAGTGTGCACGATGGTGAGTTTTGACAACTGTATGTACTGAATAACTGCCACCACAGTCACATTGTGGTGCATTTCCAAAAAGCTCTCGTGTCTCTTTCCATTCATTCTGCAGCCCTCACTCCCGTCCCTGGCGACCACTGACCTGCTTTTTATTTCTTTGCAGATGAGATTACAACTATTTTTTTAACATGAAAACATATTTTTATATTTTTTAAACAAATGGGGAAAGAGAAGCTTTTGGGTCGGGGTGTAAGGTGACTGAATAGTAATGAGAAAAAATACAATGAAAATAATTTTTTTAAAAAAGAAGTCTGGTCATAATAAGTCTCTAGCAGTAGCACCTGAACCTTTCTGCTTTCAGAATCATCTCATCTCTCCTCTTTGCCTCCAAGGCCATCCTTTTAAAACCTTGCTTTACTATTCTGGAACTTATCATGCTTCTGTCTTCCAAATCAAATCATTTTTTAGTCAGCATTTTGTGTCCCCTCTGTCTACCAGGCCCTGGTTAGAGCCCTTTGGGATTTCAGTCTGTACTTATCCCTTACTGCCATTCCAGGCCATCTGTACTCAGATTCAAAGCGATGCTTTTAGCTTCTCTCTCCCTCTTTCCTTTCCCGGTAGGAATGCTCTAATCCAGTTAGGCAGTGTGTCCTCGGGCATGATGTGTGCTTTTACCCTCCCCACTGTCGCTGTCTTTCTTATTATTTCTGTCCAAATAAGGCTCGTCTCAATTCCCTGTCCTCATCCTACAGTGATGTCTTTGTCCACTCTGTTATTTCAGCGTTTCCTGCCCCTGTGATTTATCCGCACTTAACCATTTACTGCCTCCTCTCATTATTTATATTGCAGTCCTACAGTTAAAAAGAACATACTCACCACTCTAAACAAAATCGTTTACACAGTTTTTTGATAACCTTTTTAAATACCTACTTACCGTGTCATAAGATGAAAAGAGTTCTGGAGACTGGTTGCACCACAGAGTGAACACACTGCTGAACTGTACAGTAAAAAGGGATTAAGATGGTAAATTTTGTTATGTGTATTTTACCACAATTAAAACTTTTTTAATTTTTTAAATTAGCAAGCTAATATATCAAAAGACAAAAACTCATAGAAACAGCAAAAAAAAAAAAATGTTAAAGATCAGAGCCATGAACATAACATAGTTGGGAAAGCAGACACTGAACCCGTAGAAGAACCGAAGGACAATTACAGAGACAGTGCCTGTTTAATATACTCTAAACTGTGACAGCGCCAAAAGGAAATGCTAAAGAGAGAGAAATTAACAGTCAGGCAAGGGAAACCTACAGGCATTTTAGGTAGAGAAAATAGCTTAAACCTAAGTGAAAACAAGTAACTCAGTGACACAGTGACCTTGGTGGACAATGAAGAAGAATTGGATTGAAAATTTTAAGTGGTCAGATGTTGGGACAGTCGCATTTGATGTTGTAAGAAACCTGATAAAAAATTACATTGGACGAATAGGATGGTGTAGAACGATGGGGAAATCAGAATGGTTTTTAAGAATAATTTAGGCCCAAATTAAAGTACAGAAGTGTCTATGAATAACAAACATGCAGAGGATACAAAGCAGTGGCTTCATTAAAAACTACTTAGGAAGCACCAACAGAACTTGAATATTGGTCATTGGGAGCAAAGAAGAAATCAAATGATTTAAATGTGATCAGCCTATGTACCTAGGAATATGGTGATTCAATTAACATTGAAACGGAAATTTGTTATGGTGCATGTTAAACTTTATTTAGTGTTGACATTTTCCCGTAAAAATATTTCTGGGTCTCTAAATAAAAGTGACCTAGACAGGAGCTCATAAGATGTTCAGGGACCAAAGTTGGAATTATCAGGCATTTCAGTCAGGCTTGCCCAATAGGATCACCTACGTACTGGTTTTCACTGAGCTTAATTAACATAGTGTGTCTGCCATACTCTCTGCAATCTCTGTATGGGAATTTGGAGAAAAGGGTAATAAGAAATGAGATGAAAGAGTAGAGAGATATCCTAGTAGTTTACAACACGCTCTGGATAGTTAATTGGTTAAGTAACAAGTAAAAGAGGCACCAGAATCAGGGGAGCAATGAACAACAATAAAAACAAGAAACAAAATAAAATCAAGATACAGACAACAGAGTAGTAGTTACCATGAAGGAAGAGAGATAGGGAGAGGAAAAAAGGATAAAAGTGGTCACATATATGCTGACAGAAGGAAGCTAGGCTTCGGGTGGTGACCACACAATAGAGTATGCAGATGTCATATTATACAATTGCATAATATATATCATTTTAATAGTTTCATGTATTTATATATAATTTATATAATTTTGTTAATCAATGTTACCCCAATAAATTTAATTTAAAAAAGAACCTAGATTTTAAATTTATCTTTTTTACATTATATTTTATTGATTATGCTGTTACAGTTGCCCTGATTTTTCCCCTTTTGCCCCCCATCCACCAGGCATCCCCTACTCCCTCAGGCAATCCCCCCACCATTGTCCATGTCCTTGAATCATGCTTATAAGTTCTTTGGCTACTCCATTTCCTATACTGTACTTTACATCCCCGTGGCTATTCTATAACTATCAATTTGTGCTTCTTAATCTCCTCACTTCTTCACCCATTCCCCTACACTCCCATCCCATCTGGCAACCATCAAAAAGCTCTGTCTATCCCTTTGCCTAGAGCCACCCTGCCTGAACTATAAGGCAATCTGAAATGGCTGCTACTTGCCCTGGGCTTGGAGATTGCCAGGCTAAACCAAGCTGTGAATCTGAGCTGGCTGTTGCTAGTGCTGGATGTGAGGCTCACTGAAGCCAGCTGTTGCTTGTCTGATAGGATATAGGAAGTTGTAAAGCCTGAGTCAAGGCCAGCCATTCATACGGAAAAGCAGCTTGGGTGGGCCCATAAGTTGGATGTGGCAGAGTCTCTGGAGATCTTCAAGGCCGGTCCAACAGTGTTTGCCAGGTTGATGGAGTCTCAAATATGGCACCAGCTTGCCAGCTCTCTGGGCAAAGGTTTAGAAAAGGGACATTGGCCTCTGTTTGCTTTGATGACAAACACTTCTGTTCCTCCCTGTATACCACTGGTGCCTTTCAAGCTGCTACCCTAGTGCTAGAGCTCAGAGGAAGTGAGTCTGAGTAGGTGAGTCCCTGTGTGGGTTCTGTAAGAGGAGCTGCTTAGGGCACCAGAAGTTTCTTCCACCAACTCACTCCCTGCTGGTTTTTGCAGCCAGAGGTTGTGGGGACTTATCTTCCTGGCACTGGAACCCTGAGCTGGGGGTCCTGATGTGGGGCTGGGAGTCCTTACTCCCAAGATATCCCTCCTGAATTTTTTCCACCACACATGGGTAACGGACCAGCCCATTCCACATCTGCGTCCCTCCTACCAGTCTGGATGGATGTGGTTTTTTTAATTCCATAGTTGTCAGACTTCCATTCAACTCAGTCTGTGATGGCTCTGAGTGATGGTTGTTCTGTAGTTTAGTTGTAATTTTGATGTGGTTGTTTGAAGAGGCAAGCCATGTCTGCCTATGCTGCCATCTTGACTGGAAGTTTTAAATTTATCTTAAAATTGGAGTAGATTAAACTATGATTACATGTCCATGACCATAATACATCTAAAGCTACTAATTTCATTCTTGCTTTTATCTGATCTCTTTCCTGATGTTTTCAGGATTGTGGAATTTATGAAACGTGATTATGTAATCATTCAATTTGAAATACCCATTTGGAGCAAGAGAGAAAAATAACCCTGGAAGCATCCTTTCACTCATACTCTTTTATGTCTTAATTGGGTTGACCAAAAAGTCCACTTCATTTTTTCTGTAAAATAAAAGACACATTTTTCATTTTCACCAATAACTTCATTGATTTGGATGTTTTGAGTATGTGAGCTATCTCCTGCCTTTGGCTTCTAAAGGGAAGAGGCCAAAGGTACTGCCAAACATCTTCCAATGCATAAGACAGCCCCAAAGCAAACAACTATTTGACCAAATGCCAACAGTAGCAAGAAACTTCACAAGCCACTTTTGACATGTCCCATCAGTCACAGCACCTTCTCCATACACTATAGGTGGCAAACACAAGGCCTGTGGGCAGAACCCGGCCCTCCACCTTGTTTTATCCAGACCAGCACCTTATTTCTACCCAGCGGCAGTGCCGAGCTCCTTGCCCCTGGTCAAAGAGTAGTTACATTTATACAGTCCTAAAATTACATCTGGCCCTTTGAAGGCCATCACAAGGCTGATATGGCCCTGGTGAAAATGAGTTTGATACCCCTGCTATACACTGCACAAATCTTTTTTGTGTTTCAGTTGCATTTTTACCTTTCTTGAAATAATAAAGCATAATATACCAAAATGTTGCGAATTTTCTTCCATCTTCAGTATTAAAATGGTTGTACAAAAATCACCAATTTTGATTTTTTTTATTTTTAATATATTTTATTGATTGTGCTATTATAGTTGTCCCATTTTCCCCCCTTTCTTCCCCTCCACCCCCACCCCCCATTCCCTGCCCTTTAGTTTTTGTCCATAGGTCATACACATAAGTTCTTTGTCTTCTACACTTCCTATACTATTCTTAACCTTCCCCTGTCTGTTTTCTACCTACCATCTATGCTACTTATTCTCTGCACCTTTTCCCCCTCTCTCCCCCTACCACTCCCCTGTTGATATCCCTCCATGCCTTATAGAAATCCCTTTAACATTTCATATAATAAAGCCTGTGTGATGATGAACTCCTTGACCTTATCTGAGAAGCACTTTATCTGCCCTTCCATTCTAAATGATAACTTTGCTGGATAGAGTATTCTTGGATGTAGGTCCTTGCCTTTCATGACTTGGAATACTTCTCTCCAGCCCCTTCTTGCCTGCAAAGTCTCTTTTGAGAAATCAGCTGACAGTCTTATGGGAATTCCTTTGTAGGTAACTGTCTCCTTTTCTCTTGCTGCTTCTAGGATTCTTTCCTTAGTTTTAATCTTGGGTAATGTAATTATGATGTGTCTTGGTGTGTTCCTCTTTGGGTCCAACTTCTTTGGGGTTCTCTGAGCTTCCTGGACTTCCTGAAAATCTATTTCCTTCACCAGCTTGAGGAAGTTCTCCTTCATTATTTGTTCAAATAAGTTTTCAATCCCTTGTTCTTCCTCTTCTCCTTCTGGCACCCCTATGACTCAGATGTTGGAACGTTTAAAAATGTCCTGGAGGTTCCTAAGCCTCTCCTCAGTTTTTTGAATTCTTGTTTCTTCATTCTTTTCTGGTTGGATGTTTTTTTTCTTTCTGCTGGTCCACTCTGTTGATTTGAGTCCCAGTTTCCTTCTCATTCCTTCTCATTTGTTCAAGTAATTATGACAATTTTTTGTCAAATTCTGTGAGCATCCTGATTACCACTGCTTTGAACTGTGCATCTAATAGGTTGGCTATCTCTTCGTCACTTAGTTGTATTTTTTCTGGAGCTTTGATGTGTTCTTTCATTTGGGCCATTTTTTTCTCGGTGTGCCTGTTACTTTAAGGGGCAGAGTCTTAGGTGTTCACCTTGGCAGCGCAACCCACGTTGCTGTGTTGTGACACTGTCTGTGGGGGCGGGGCTGAGAGAACAATGGCACTTGCTCTGTTCTCCGCACTTCCCCAGCTACCCACAAGCAAGTTGGGCCCTTTGCTGGCTCTGGGGTGAGTGGACGGGCCTGCATAGTTCCAAGTCCCTGTGGGTCTCCTCAGCAAACTCTCCTGTGAGGCTGGGAGTTCCTCCCGCTGTC